>CP136068.1:147363364-147628364 GCA_032622095.1 Siphonodentalium dalli | reverse complement strand
AATATACATTTCAACATGCAGGAATATTCATTTCAACATTCCTTAAGATGTACAAATTTCATTAGTTTTAAGCACACCTACAAATAGTTATTGCACAACGCACATTGCAAGGACACATAGGTTTTCTTGTAGACGGCATATTGTCATAAGTAAATGTAGGAATATACATTTCAACATGCAGGAATATACATTTCAACATTCCCTAAAATGTATAAATTTCATTAGTTTTAAGCCACACATGGTTTTCACCAAAGTGTGTTAAATATAGGGTCGGGATGTATGCCAGAAGTTTTAATTCATTGTTCTTTCCACTTGTAATCAATGCCAGATGGCAGACAGACTTCAGGCACTCCAAACTTTGCGGAGTCTTTCTTCCAAAATGGGACAGATTCTAATGGTGTCTAAAAATTAATTACTTTTTTCATTATATGAAAAAAGAAAAGAAGCTTGCAGTTTAACAAGAGTAATTCCATCCTCTATTTGGATTCCAGGGGTACTTGTAAGTACAAATTTGCATTATAATATAAGTATATTTAGTGCCCTGAAGCATAGTACACCTACAAATAGTTATTGCACAATGCACATTTCAAGACACATGGGTTTTCTTGTGCACAAGCATATTATCATAAATATGCATAGGAAAATATATATCAACGTTCTTTGAAATGTACAAATATCATTACTGTTAAGCCACACATGGTTTACACCAAGGAGTGTTAAATTTAGGGTCGGAATATATGCTTGAAGTTTTAATTCATTATTATTACCATTTTGATATTCTATCTTTGTATAATATACTATGGTTATCGAGAAATGTCGATTTCATGACAGTAGGTGTTGGACATTGATTTTTATCTATAATTGTAGATGTATAATGCAGACATTTAGCACCTGTGGACCTGGTTGAATTTTTCTGTGGTTCGATGGATCACATCCATCCTCGAGCAAATTATGTCATTTACTGGCATTTGTTTATAATGTGTAGGGGTAGATTGCTTGAGACCCCACCACAGATTAATTCACACCAGGTTCCCAGCTTAAGATTATGTTGGCCATGTAATTTTACGATTAAACCTTAAATTCACATTACGATGATGTTGTAATTTTACGATGGTTTTTCTGTCATAATATTACGATCATTTTGTAAATATACGATCAAATTTGTAAATGTCAGATTACGTTGATATTTTACGATGGTTTTTCTGTCATAATATTACGATCATTTTGTAAATATACGATCAAATTTGTAAATGTCAGATCACGTTGATATCGCAATTTTACAACAGTTACTGATGGTCCAATTGCTGCCAACAGTTTCTGTCGTAATACTACGATGAAATTTTTTTTAATTTTTTTTTTAGTGTAGGTAACATACATGTACTCATTAAGACACATTCTTATAAATATGCATATAAATATGTACTCATTAAGACACATTCTTATAAATATGCATATATGTACACACACACATACATATGTATGTACCTATATACATGCATATGGACATATACACATAAAAATATCCTTTATCTTTGGCACCGAGCTTGAGAATTGTTTTGTGAAACACATGTGAGGCTCTGGTAATTTTAAATGACATTGAATACTCATGGAAGAGAGAGGTTTATTCACATTTCAATAGATGTTTTTAGTTTGTGAATGTAGTTGTCAATAGACATTACTGTGAACTATTGTATTTGACCAGGTATTACCATTGTTCACTTACATTCATCTATATATTAAAGGGATAAACATATATCCATATTGAGGAATCAGCACTTATATAGAAAAGAACAGTAATGAGATTCAGAGAATATCATTATAACAGTGACATGAGGTGTTTAGCATTGTTTTGTTGACCAGGATTGATCAATGATCAGGTAATGTAAATTAAATTGTTTAAGAAAATAATTAGGGGGCTCAACATAATGAACAGTTGAGTTTGGGAAGTATGTTGTCTTGCAAAATCCAAAGATGGTGAAGCTGAGTTGAATTTACATGATGATATTCAGCTTCAAGGAGAAATGGTATCTTAAGTGGATTAGTTAAGGCGCTCTGCCTCCTCGAGGGTATTCAATGTCAGTTTGGCCCCATCCTCTGATTTCTTGTAAAAGATTCGTCCGTCAAATGTCCAGTAGGAATTGATTTTTTTGTCCTTTTTTAGACTGGACAGTTCCTGGACAATTGACTGACGCATCTTCGTCAAGTCTTCAGTGATGAAAACTGGGCCTTTACCTTTCAAGTTATTTTTATTCATGAACACATTAAATTTTGTTATCCACAGTTTAAATCTGGCTATGATCTGGACTGTTCTGATTGTTACTGGTTGACTTGCAGGGTTTTTTTTGAATTGTATGACTTTGATTCCTCCTAAAGGGTGTGCTCTGCTTATATCTGATGAGTGCAGCTTTAGTCCAACATCTGTATTTATCAGATTGTTAACCAAACCTATCCAGTCAAATTTCTTGAATCCATTAACATTGAGGTTGTCTGGAATGGGGACATTGTGGAAACGTAGGCAGTCCCTCCTACTATATTGCTCGGTTCCTTCGATTTTAGTGTCGGTGTAGTCCTTGGCTTCCTTGAACTTTGAATCTATTAGGTCAAGAATATTATCAGGTATAATGTTAATTTTTTGTGTACTTTGTTTTACCTGCTTCTTCAGATCATTATTCTCATCTGTTAGCTTCTTCATTTCTGCCTTTAATGTGATGAATTCAGATCTGACATCTTTTATTTCCGCCTTTACCTCTTGGACCTCCTTTTTTGTTTCAGCTATGCTTTTATTCACAGCTTTATCCACGGCATCCTCAACAGTGACATTTAAGCTGCTAAACATGGTTGTTAGTTGGTTTGTCAGCTGATCTTTGATCAAGCCAAGCTCTTCTTTTAGTGATTTACACATTTGTTCTTTTATTGAATTATTTATTAGTTCTTCGGTACTTTCATCAACACCGGTTTTCCTCCTAGTTGTTCGAGTGGGAGACTGGTCATCAATATTTCTTTTCTTTGGGTTGCTTTTCCTCAGGGTTTGAAGTCTGAGTGATGTGGTATTGAAATCTTGAAGGAAATTAGCTTGGGAATTTGTTGGAGAATTTAGTGGCGAGTCTTGACTTGAAGGGGTGTACTGTTCATTTGCTACTAGGTTTATTGTTTCTAATACTGTATCTGGTGTTAAAATTGAATTTTCCCCACTCTGTGCCTCAAAATCCATAGTTTGCAGTGTCGGTTCTGGGGTTACCTTTATTCGAGGTAAGTCATCTTTGTTAACTTTAGTCGTTGTAATATCACCATTTGGGCTTGAATGGGTATTAATGCCCTTGATTTGAGAATCCGGCTGTTGACCTGTCTTTGTCGAATTTTGAAAAGTTTGAATTTCAGTGGCGTCCGCCATCTTGTCGGTATTCAGTTTTTGGTCGAGAAAATCGCAGAAAAAGCTTACTTTATTTGAGCGTTGATCGCCAACAAGTTCCTAATATTGTGCTTTGTAGTTTATTGCATCTGGTTAACAAGTAGTTGAGTTTCAGAAACCATTGAAATTCGTCCCGTTTTGTAAGAAAGACTCAGCGAAGTTTAGTGTGTCTGAGGTCTGTCCGCCATCTTTTAAGTGCACTAGTTACCAGGTAAGCATGGTACTGGATTCAGTGCATACCGTCCGTAGGTATACATATGGTACATGTGTATAGCCAGGAGACTCAGGACTCACTGTCACACAGCAACAACACACATGTCATCATCATTGTCATGCATGGACGAATACCGATAACATCTACAGTACATGTATACAGTACATGTAATGTCATGTATCCAGTACATGTACACCGAATAACATTTGAAATACTTCCTCATCCAGGCTTGGACAGAATTAATAATATTGGTATTAAGGGTCACCATGCAGTGTCTGCAAGAAGCACTCTGACAGGAAACATGATTCTATGATTGGTTATCAGATAATCATATCAGGCCTTGAATGAAATTTTGATGTCTCAATCCAGTCAAGCAGCTCCTCCTGTCTGAAAAAAAAAGATTTTAATGCTTGTAATGACATCAGAAAAGAGGAATGACTGATCATATACACATTATTAAGATACATCATCCAAATTGATCACCCGGGGGCCGAGTTATAACAGTAAATGATATCCATTCAAATGCTGCATGATGGTCAGAAACAGCTACAAATACATGTACCGGTATCATATACCGGTGTAACATATATCTCCCCCTGGATATATCCCCCACTCTGGATAACCCCCCCCCCCCCCCATGAATGACTAAAATAAAATTTCACTCATTTGATATATGTTACTTGAACAAACAAAAATAAAAAATAAAAAAACAAACTTAAATCTCATAAAACATTTCTTTCTGGCCATTTCAGGGTCAAACGATATTAAATGAGTGAATTTTCTTTTAGTCATACATGGGGGAAAATGCCCAGGGTGTGCGAGTGAGATATCTGAGGACATTCGCAAATACACTCCCCCATGGAGGAAGATATCCAGACAGGAGGAGGTGACGTGTTACACCGGCAGAGGCGGGCTGGGCCAAGAAACCGGCCCGGGAAATTAATATAATACCGGCTCATCTGTTTGGGGGGGGGGGGGAGGCGCGTCCACAGTCCACCTTGGAAAATTCCAACTGCACCCCCCCCCCCTTGAATCAGAATCGGACCAAATAGATATTTTTGCATAATTCCATTTGCACCCCCCCCCCTTGAATCAGATGCAGACCAAATACATGTTTTTGCATAATTCCATTTGCACCTCTGGTCTAATATCATATATATTCATAAACCATGGTTCTATATATTCCCGGTATGAGACCATTCAGATATTTTTACCTGAAAAATTGCATAAAATCTAACATCTAGCGGTCTAACTTCAGACAAATGCACACGGCTACGGACAAGAGACCAGGACACACCGGGCTGTTCATGGTTGTTCGGCCCGGGGTGAGAACATTTTGAAAACTATACAAGAAAATCTCGAATCCGATAAACTAAACTGGCATCAACTGAAGCGTTCCTATTTTCTTGTAAATTTCAATTGGGGGAGGGGTGCGTAAGATTTTTTTTGGGATTTACAGCTGGGAGTTACCGTTAAAATCTCGAGATTAATGGGGTCTTTACGTGGTGTTATATGATGCCGACAAGTTCATTTAATGTCAAAATTACGATTAGCCAATTCGGCTGGTTAAACAACACATGTGGCGGCCCACGTCCGGAATTTTCCCGGTCTCCCGATCGGCCATGCAGTCCGCCTCTGCCCTCATGAATTTATGTGAGAAGAGTACCATCTTATTGGATACACGGCTGGTTAAACAACACATGTGGCGGCGGTTTCATTTGCGGCCCAAGTTGTGGTTGGGCGGCCCAACCACATATACCCCCCCCCCCCCCCAAACCGTAAAAAAAACCCCTCGGATTCTCGCTTGATAGAAAATCACGTGGAATCAGAATTTTTCCGGCCTCCGGCCCATCGGGAAATTTCCCGGTCTCCCGATCGGCCAGTCCGCCTCTGTACACCGGTACCTGCACCAAATACTCCCAAAAACATTCCAGATACATGTATATAGGTACCGGTACGATATCATATTGGTCTTGTAAATATCATATATTTGTAAATGTTTTAAGGCAATTTAAACAGCTTGGGGGGGGGGGGGGGTGGGTGGTCAAAGCCACCAACAAGCAATTTTTTCCGCAACTAAAACAAAAATTTCCTGCTTGTTTTTTTAGTGTTTTGGCAATGAGTTGGGCTTCAAAACCACTTTGAATGAGAGAAATAATGTAATTCTAACTGGTAAACTGACTGCAGTTATCGTGTTGTATTTTGTTGCAAATCTTGAAATCCAAGATGGCCACTGGCAGCCATGTTTTTTTGGCCGAATGACCTCAAAATGACTCATTCCTATTGACATGTCCATGTTAACATCCATGATAAATAGTATGCACATAAATTCATATACAGCTGTTTACAGTGAATTCCCCCCCCCCCGCAAATCTCTGTTTTAGTGTTAAAAGGGGGTGGGTGTAAAAAAAAATGGTCGGAAAAAACTGCCGAAAACGGAAAAAAATTTGGCGGTGGGGGTGGGTGGGTACAAAAAATGATCGAAAGGGAAAAAATGCCATACGTGCCTGATATTTTTTTCCAAGCCCCCCCTGGGGGGGGGGGGGGGGGGGCAATGTGACACCCCAAATGTCAATACAACATTTGATTTTATCATCTTTACTTGAATTAGGTTTGTTCACAAATACTCTATTTCCATGCATATACTAGTAAACACAATTAAATAATCATTGGGGAATTGAACAAATTATACTGTATAATATACAAGCATAATTATGTATACTAGAAGATAGCGGCACAAACTAGTACTTCTGCATGTCAAATATCACACATACCAGTATATACCACTTTATATACTGCGGATTGACTTCTTTAAAAATATTGGCCATCATATCAGGGGGGATTTCCGGGCACGTATGCCGGGGTGGATGGGTGGATTGGCCATCATATCAGGGGGGATTTCCGGGCACGTATGCCGGGGTGGATGGGTGGTTGAACTTGATGGGACCAACAAACATTTTTTTCCTGCAAGTCGTTTGACTGTTTTTGCAATGAGTTTGGCTTAAAACTCATTACAATAAGAGAAATACCGGTATTTATAAACAGAAATGACAAATTTCATGATGATCAGACAAACAGAGCTTGTAGCTCATGCTAATGGATTGAATTTTGAATTCCATGATGTCCACCGGCTGGTGACCGGCAGCCATGTTTTTTTGCTGAATGACCCCAAAATGAGTCGTTCCTATTTACATGTCAATGTTAACATCCATGACAAATATTATTCACAGAAATTCATATACATGTACAGCTGTTTACAGTGAATCTCCATTCTCCCACCCCCCCCCCCCCCGCAAATCTGTTTTATTGTTAAAGTGGTGGGGGTGGATGTTTGGACGCGGTGGTGGGTGGGTCCCAACAAGGGTCGAACGGAAAAAATCAGCATACATGCCTGAACATATTTTCCGACCCCCCTCCCCCTGATCATATGGCCATTTTTCGTCTATTTTTCCAACTATACTTTCTATAGGACATGGGAACGCTTGATAGAAAATTTGTATTGTATATACAAGTAGGGGGTTAAATGTAGCACACCATGAACTTTGAAGTTGCCGACATTGTTTCTGGTATCAATTTATAAACTCCACCCATCGCCTGTTGTCAGGCCGCATTGATTGGCATTACACAAACAGGCATGGAAAGATTGGAAACACAATATAGTGATTCATCTTATACATGCATATATATGTTCATTTAACGAGATCCTTGTGGTTGTATTAATTTTCTTTTGGTGTATCATAACTACTAGTACACGGTACTGTAGCTCAAAAACAGTGACCGTGGCTAATGAATCTGGCATTTCTGCAATTGGAAGAAAAATATGCTGCATATACATGTATGTGATATATGGATACATGTATTTTCATAATTTGCAAACATATTTATAAACAAAGTGTAAAGTTCATTCTTCCAACAATGTGAGCGTCCTCGGAAATTCAGATGACCATGATTCACCTGGCAAAATCATGGATAGTTTGTTGACACGATTACGATGTCATCGCAAATGAGTATATTTATATAGGTGGTTAATCATGTGATTAACTACCCTATGTTTTTTCCATTTACTTTGTACGAATTTTAAGTACACACCCAGTTCTGATTTAGTCACAAGTGGAGGTAACCAAGGATACGCCACAATTTCGCATCTAAAATCGAACATTGCTTGATATTACATTTTATCACTCGCGATCATGTCGTGAGCATGCACAGTACAACTACCGGTTACTACCCACAACAAACTCTTTCCACTTACGATTGAATCGTGATCATCAGAACATTCACTTGGTGAACGTTCAGACGACCACGATTCAATTGTAAGTGGAAACTTTTCCGTCGTAGGAAGTAACCGGTAATTGGACTGCGCATGCTGACATAAAATTCATAGGTTAAAAATAATATCAAGCACTGTTTGATTTTAGATGCGAAGTTGTGGCGTATCCTTGGTTTGATACCTCCACTTGCGACGCAAGATTCGCAGTCCTGTGTACGTAAAAATTGTAGCTGGAAATGACCGGTGTAGTCAATCACATGCTTTAGGATGTTCAACCTACTGTCTAATCATGTACATGTAGGACGACATCGTAATTGTGGGAACAAACTATCCACGATCTTGTCGGGCCCTGATTCCTCCACTTACGATTGACTCGTGGTCGTCTGAACGTACACATAGTGTTGAATTGGCCACACAATAACGAGAGTGTGAATGCCATGGGCATTTTAATATTATCAGGTTCACATTTGTTCAAAATAATGCTATGAAGAAGTACCTTTATATCATGGAGCCACGGAGGTGACATCCGAATGTTTTTTTTAAGTCGTGGCCACGAGAATAAAGTCGTGGCCACGAGAATAAAGTCGTGGCACGAGAATATGAAGTCGTGGCCACGAGAATATGAAGTCGTGGCCACGACTTTATTCTCGTGGCCACGACTTCATATTCTCGTGGCCACGACTTCATATTCTCGTGGCCTCGACTTTATTCTCGTGGCCACAAAAAACATTCGGATGTCACCTCCGGGGCTCCATACCTTTATATACAATTGCCTTTTAAGTTATATTTTCAATAAATGTGACCTTTTTGTCTTCCAACTAGTATTGTCATATTAATATCGACCGATAATACACAGCAATTATGGCTTTATGCCAGAATTTGATTTTGCAGAGTAAAGATTCCCATTCACGGAATACTTTCCTTTTATATAGCAAAGAAATTAAGCACAAATTATCTATATCTATATTTGCGAATGTCTGTCTGTCTGTCTGTCTGTCTGTCTGTCTGTCTGTGTTCTATAGAAATTCACAGGGGACAATCTAGATGATGCCAAAGGGGTCTACTAGGAGTAGCTTTTTACGAGAAAGATAATGGTCGGGGTTATAATTTTCGAAAGTGACACCGTTGTTGTCAGGGGCAGAAAAGGGGGAGGGGCAGACAAAAAATTGTCGCCGATTGCCACCAAACTTATATATAATAATCCCCATGATATGAGGAATCTAATGGTGTGGTTTAAATATGGCAAAAGTCGCGCTGTTCGCGTCAGGGGTTCCCGGAAGAGGGAGGGGCAGATTTTTTTCTGTCGCCGATTTCCACCAAACTTATATATAATCATCCCCATGATATGAAAAAACCAACGGTGTGGTTTAAAAGTGGCGTCGTTCGAGTTAGGGATGCACGGAAGGGGAGAGGGGCACCAAAATTGAAAAACAAATTTTAGCGCCGATCTCCACCAAATTGATATATATTCTTCTTCATGATATAAGGGATCTAATTGTGCAATTTAACAACACCAAACCCATGATATGAAAAAACCAACAGTGTGGTTTAAAGTGGCGTCGTTCGAGCCAGGGATGCACGGAAGGGGAGAGGGGCACCAAAATTAAAAAACTAATTTTAGCGCCGATCTCCACCAAATTGATATATATTCTTCTGCATTATACAAGAAATCAAATTGTGCGCTTTAACAACGCCAAATTGTTGTCTTTTTGTTGAGAGATTGGGAGGGGGTGGGCACTAAATTTGATAATAATTGGTTAAGTCGCCGATTGCCACCACACTTATACAAAATCATCCCCATGGTATGAGGAGTCTAATGGTGTTGCTTATATATGTCAAATGTGGCCTCATTCGAGTCAGGGTTGCATTGAAAGGGACAGGGGCACCAAAATTGATGCACAATTTGTTTGCGCCAATTTCCACCAAATTGATACACGTTCTTATCCAAGATACGAGGAATCTAATCGTGTGATTTAAAGACGCCATAGTGGTGCTGTTTGTTTGAGAGATGGGGGGGGGTGTGGATTGGCACCAAATTTGATATAAAAAAATTGTTTAGTCGCCGATTATCACCAAACTTATAAACAACCATCTCCATGATATCAGGAGTATAATCGTGTGGTTTAAGGATGTCATAAGTTCGGCCATTCGAGTCAGTGGTGTATAGAGATGAGAGGGACACAACAAATTATATCGATATGTTTAGTGCCGATTTCCATCAGATTGATACATATTCTTCTCTGTGATACGAGGAATCTTATCGTGTCGTTTAGATACACCAAATTTGTGCCCTATGGGTGAGAGATATGGGGACCTTAAATTTGATATGAATTTGTATACTCGCCAATTTTCACCAATTTCATATATATGCATCTCTAATCTCTAATGAGTCTTAGTGTGTGCAGCTTTAGACTGAAATGGGGACGGGAGGGTCACTAAGACTGATACAAAATAGTTTTAGTGCTAATTACCATCACATTCAGACACGTTCTTCTCAAATGATACAAGAAATCAAATCGTGCTGTCTGTATTTCTGTCTGTCTGTCTTTCTGTCTGTCTGCGTGCGTTCTATATATAACTTCACGCGGTACAATCGAGATGGCACCAAGGCTTTCTAAGAGGGGTAACTGTTTACAAGGAAGATAACTGTGCGGGTAAAAAATTTCTAAAATGACGCTGTTGGTGTCAGGGGAAGAAAAGGGGGAGGTCGGCAAAATTAAAATATATCGTGAAATAGTTTTGTCGCCGATTTCCACCAAACGAATACATAATCACCTTCGCAACATGGCGTTGTTCGAGTCAACGTTGCATCAATAATTGATTTAATAAACTATTTTTAGCCCAGATTTCCACCAAATTGATATATTATTCTTCTCTGTGATACGAGGAATCTTATCGTGTCGTTTAGATACACCAAATTTGTGCCCTATGGGTGAGAGATATGGGGACCTTAAATTTGATATGAATTTGTATACTCGCCAATTTTCACCAATTTCATATATATGCATCTCTAATCTCTAATGAGTCTTAGTGTGTGCAGCTTTAGACTGAAATGGGGACGGGAGGGTCACTAAGACTGATACAAAATAGTTTTAGTGCTAATTACCATCACATTCAGACACGTTCTTCTCAAATGATACAAGAAATCAAATCGTGCTGTCTGTATTTCTGTCTGTCTGTCTTTCTGTCTGTCTGCGTGCGTTCTATATATAACTTCACGCGGTACAATCGAGATGGCACCAAGGCTTTCTAAGAGGGGTAACTGTTTACAAGGAAGATAACGGTGCGGGTAAAATTTTTCTAAAATGACGCTGTTGGTGTCAGGGGAAGAAAAGGGGGAGGTCGGCAAAATTAAAAATATATCGTGAAATAGTTTTGTCGCCGATTTCCACCAAACGAATACATAATCACCTTCGCAACATGGCGTTGTTCGAGTCAACGTTGCATCAACAATTGATTTAATAAACTATTTTTAGCCCAGATTTCCACCAAATTGATATATTATTCTTCTCTATGATACGAGGAATATCATCGTGTGATTTAAAGACGTCAAATTGCTGTCGGTTGGGTGAGAGATATGGGTCATAACTATTCTCAGAATTTGTTTAGTTGCTGATTACCACCAAACATATATATAATCATCGGCAGTATATCATGCATCCGTGAGTCTAATGGGAGTGGTTTAAATATGTCAAAAGAGGCAAACGCTGGTACAAATTTATTTGGCACCAATTTCCACCGAATTCATGCAGGTTTTTCTCTAATAATATACCATGAATTAAATCACATTTGGTGTTGTTTGCGTCGCGGGTGGCGAGCGGATATGTACTATCTTTGATAAGATTGCTATTCGCCTTTATCCACATATAAGTTATATACAGTCACCCAGGCCATGTCCATATCATTTTAAGTAGTTTTGGACGTTCACATTTCACAATCCCGACATATGGTGACCCACTTAAATCACTTGAACAATTATATCTTCTTAACGGTCATAGTTATATGGGAATAGCAATCAGGGCATTCACAAAATGAGCTTGCAAAAAGAGATACATAGAAGAAGCATTAAACGTATATTTATCATTCTATTGAAGAGATACATATATTCGTGCAAACTGAGAGACCCCGAATCGTCAGAGGATTGTATATATATTATAACAAAATTGAGTCTGTTCCATTCAATACAGTTTCCACAAAAAATTTACAATTTGTCAAGAGATATGGAAGGCCTGATCAAAAATAGTGGTCACAGTGTGCAGTCAAATATTTCTTCTGATATACAAGAAAATGCAGTTAGTAGCATAATACTTTTCAGGATCCTCCCAATACTGTACATCTGACAAGGGTTTTATAACAGACTCCTCGACTGACATAAACAACTCAAAATCTCGCTCTCTGCCTGGCACATGTAGCTAATATTTATGCGCATCAACATTTCGTTTAAACTGAGAATATTTAGCCAATATATAGCACCATGAACAGAGGAGCATCTGGAAATTTCTTTGAAACATCTGTATCTTCATCGAGATAGCCAGGTGTCCTCGAGAACTTAGTCCAACCCACTAAATTGATTGATATATCTCAATATTTAAAACCCAATTATCATCTTTTATCGAACTAATGTGTTTATGATGTTCATGTATCATATAACGTCTAATGTATACGCAGTTGTAAATAAATACATACTTCATTATTGTTGGAACGGATTAATCGCGACAAACAGAATGACAATTGACAAGGTGAGCCACTACTTATATCCCATGACTGTAATAATCATGTTTTATGATGCTATTTGAATATACAATTTATGAGAAAACGTATAACACTTTTAAGCAAGAGCATTCTCTATCCCCAACAAATATCCACAGCATACAGATGGTTTCTCATCGCATTAACCTGGGCAACGCCGGGTAACCCTGCTAGTAATTTAATAAAAACCGTTTTTGCAAAGTTTCCCAGTTTTGCGAATATTGTGTAGGGGTACATAGATATACGAATGATCAATGCCGTATAATCATAGTCCATCAGATGTTACTATTTTAACATGACAAATCATAACATATCACAACCCGATCATCGTATTCTAAATTTTTTTACATATTTCACGGACAGTAAAATTCACGTTGATTTCATTTGAAGAATATGAATAAATCACGCAATTTTAATCGTTGTTCAATTAAGTATATCACTCGTAACAACATTGTCGTAAAGAGAAAACACTTCAACAGTTTACTTATTAGTTCACTTACCTGAATATTCATATCAAATGAAGAATTCATTTCCGACCTTGAAAATTTGTCAAAATGGACGAACCAACAACCCCGTGACGTGGCGCGCCGGGCGATAAACAAAATATCAGGAACGGTTGGTTATAGCGGAACGAAATTAAACACATCTCTGTACCTGGTGTCATTTCTGCACAGATCTATACCATTTGCATGGTCATAAAAGGTATCTAGGGATTACTCATATGGTGGTCCTATATAGACTTGAGTGATGTGTTTTGGCCTGTGCCATTTAAAATTAATTCAGGGGGGGGGGGGGGAATCAATGCATATTAATTTTTATTTACGTTGCTTAAGCATATATATTTGCGCTTAAGCTCAAATGATAGAGGTTATTTGCAATTAAGCGAAAATATTTGTGCTTAAGCGCAAATATTTGCGCTGAAGCGTAAATAAATAATAAATGTGAAAAGGGCATCCCATACATGTATATATGACCATGGCGGGAATTGCGCTGATCAGTGCAGCATTAAAGACCATGTGTTAGAGCATTCTCTTATATATGTGAGTCATCCATATGGAGCCTCGCATCATATATAAGAGAATGTACTGGTTTACAAGGCTTGCCAATAAACTAAACATTTCTCAGGTTATTGCATGCACTTTTAATACACAGGGAAAGGTAGATTACACCATTTAATAGATATTCTAGTTTTTGAAAACTAACTTAAAGTCATATTTTATGCACCCTGTCTAGCCAACTGAACTATGAACTATAGACATGTTATTATTTTCATTATCAGAGACATGCCTTCTGCAAAGATATAGCCTTATACATTATAAACATGCAAATAGTTGCTTCATTTGGGATAACTTCCATCATTTAGAGAGTCAAATCTGAGGAAATTTTCTTAGTTTGAAAGTTGTAGCATGCCTGGCCTGCTGAATTGATGTCACAAACATCAAATGTTAGCACTTCTTTATTAGATGGATATCTCTGCCAATAAATTAAACATTTCTCATGATCATTGCATGGATTTTAATGTACAGGGCAAGGGAGATTACATTATATTTTGAATATTTTACTTAAAATATTTTGTGGAAACTACCTAAAAGCCATATTGTATGCATCCCTGTATAGCCAAATGAAATTAAACTATTGATATGGTATTGTATATTTCATCAGAGACATGCCTTCTTGAAAGATATAGCCTTATACATTATAAACATGCAAATAGTTGCTTCATTTTGGGCTAACTTCCATCATTTAGAGAGTCAAATCTGAGGAAATTCTCTTAGTTTGAAAGTTGTAGCATGCCTGGCCTGCTGAATTGATGTCACAAACATCAAATGTTAGTACTTCTTTATTAGAAGGATATCTCTGCCAATAAATTAAACATTTCTCATGGTCATTGCATGCATTTTAATATACAAGGCAATGTAGAAAACATCATTTGATTGATATTTTACTTAAAATAGTCTGTGGAAACTACATAAAAGCAATATTGTATGCATCCATGTATAGCCAAATGAAATTAAACTATTGATATGTTATTGTTTATTTCATCAGAGAGATGTATTCTGCTGAGATATAGCCTTATATATGTTATAAACATGCAAATAGTGGCTTCATTTGGGCTTTCTTCCATAATTTAGAGAGTCAACGCTGAATAAATTCCCTTAGGTTTCAAATTTAAAAGATGCCAAGCCAGCTGAAATGGTGTATCAAACCTAAAATGTCAGTATTTCTTATCAGATGGACATCTCTACCAATAAATTAAACATTTCTCATGACCATTGCATGCATTTTAATATATAGGACAAGGCAGAATACATCACTTGATGGATATTTTACTTAAAATACTTTGTGGAAACTACATAAAAGCCACATTGTATGCTTTCCTATATAGCCAAATGAAATTCAACTATGGATAAATTGGATATTTTATTGTTTGTATCATCAGAGATATCAGCATTCTGCTATTATATAGTCTTTTGTGTGTTATAAACATACAATATGTGCATGGCCTCATTGGGCTTGCTTTCATAATACAAGAGAGTCAACTCTGAATAAATACCATCGGTTTGAAATTGGTAGCATCTTCCATCCTTATATAAGAGGGGTATATACCAGCTTGAAGTACCGGTTTAATTAATAGATTCAATGCAAGGGGCCACCAAAGAGGTTTGTCTAGTTCGGGATGGTGTGGCAAACCGCCATTTGGAGATTTCAAGGGAGCTCTAGGTCTCCTCAATGGCGACCCACTATATTGTGCAAACAAAATTTTATTAAAATTGTATAAAGGTCAGCATGCCCTAAGAGCATTGAGAAATAGATAAAAACACTTACTGACAGATTGCCAATAACAAAATTACATCTGTTGAAACTGTTGTTATGTAAACAAAACTGTTAAAGTGATTTGTCAACAAATATATAATTCTAGCTGTATTATTAGTTCAAATATTTAACTATGAATAACATTTTCAGAATATTTAATCAACAGGTTGGACCTTTTCCAATGTTATGTAAACAAAACTGTTACAATGAGTGACTTGTCAACAATTATATAATCCTATAGCTGTAGTATTACATGTAGTTCAAATATTTAAGTATGAATATGAATTTTCAGAATATTTAATCAACAGGTTGGTCTGGTTGGACCTTTTTCAATGTTTACCATAAAATTTTGATCACAATTTTGCTCTCGTTGAACTTTTACAGTTATTCCAATACAGCAGTAATTTCTACATAACAATTAATTCTTGGTTTAGAAATATTTTCTTTAAGTATTTCTTAACTTAGAAAAAAAATCTTGAAACAAGAAATATATATTTAATTTTTTAAGCCATTTTCTTAGTAAGGAAATTGTTTCTTGTTTCAAGACTAAAATCTGTCTTATTTGAGAAAACTATCTCTTGTCTGGTGGGAGTTTCTTAAATTTTCTTGATGTAGCAGACTTGGGGGGTATATTTCCCAAAATAAGATTTATTTTCCTGTTTCAGGAAATAATTTTTCTTGTTTCAAGATATTTTATCTTATTAAGAAATTATTTTTGGCAGTGTATATTCAAATGTATGTGCGGGTAGATTAGTCAGGATATATAAATATATGGATGAATAAATACGGGCACATAACGTGATATTAGAATTTAGAATTACGATGCCCAAGCTACGACGTAAACGATCGCAGGTTATTTATGTGAAGGAAAACCAATGAATCATCTGAAGGGTGTCAACGGAAAACTATTTTCAAGAGAAACAGGTTTGTGTGCCCAAAGTGTAATTAATAGAGCATTCACACTGAAAACCGAAATGTCACCACGACGACGTAAACCATTGTATGATAAGGAAAGATAGAACAAAAGCAGATGAAAGTCTATTAGATAATAAGGAGGCAACCCATTCGTTAATTTTCAAAAAATCGCAGTTTACACTCACATTATGAGAGATATGTTCGAATTATGAATAAAAAGAGGTTTTAAAAAAATAAAAACAACCATTTTTTCATGTAGGTCAATAGATTTTTCGACAGTCAAATATTTTCAAAAGAAAAAAAAAGCATTATCTAGACTCCCAACTAGGATATGCGCTCATACTACCATCTTAAATCATTACTGTCTGCGAGAAAATAAATAAAACATTTTTCATTGCATATTTTAGTATTTTTTGGCAGCATTTGCAGGACCTTTTTTCTATATGGTCAAGGACCAAAACAACATAAAGCAACATAAATATTATTCAACCACGTTCTCAATAATCTAGCAGAAATAAATGCTCATTACTGACTCATCTTTTCATATTTTATGTAGCTTTATGGTGATTTTTCCTAAAAAAAAATAGTTCTGCAAATGGCTGCCAAAATACTAAAATATTCAATTAAAGATGTTTTATTTTATCCATGTCAGACATTGCAATTGTATCTTTTGAGAAATTGAGCATATACCAGTTTCCCCGCAAACAAAACATGTATTTGTGGTTTTACGTACATTGGGCGCAAATTTAAGGTTCCAAATATCTAACTGTTCTATAGGCAGGTAGTGTATTCAAAGCTCCATACTTCGACTCATTATGTCAATATGGGGGCTATTGCTTTTGGCACCATTAAACCACACCATTAGACTCCTCACAATGTGGGAATAGTTATCTACATGTATAAGTTTTATTGAAATCGAAGTAAAAAAATGTCATCAATTGTGTTGCCATTTTAGCATGCACCATTCGGTCCATTGTCGTCCTCATAAAAAGTTACCCCTATTAGACCCGTTTGAAATATCCAGATGGACCCCCGTTAATAGCTATAGCGGACAGACAGGCAGGCAGAAATTCGCAAATATAGATGTAGGCTATCAATTTATCCCCAGTGTTAGAGTTAGAGTGTTACAAACATATTTATTATGAAATGTATTGTCTATCGGTTGGTAAATATACATACGAACTTACGAAGTTGGCTGAAGAGTTCTACTGTTTGTATCAATGCCAAATATTAGCCCGTTTCCATAAATATGATGATGATACGATGCCCATTCTGACATTTGACCTAGAACAAATTGTTAACAAGCTATATTTCGCTTTTATCACAGGAATGCATGGCAATTTATCAAAACAAAAAGGAGTATACCATAGACTATCTTCAATAAATTCTAAACTAGATCAACATTGTTTACATGTGGTATTTGGTAAGATATTTTCAAACAAAACCGTACTGAAAACTAATATTGTCCATTTCGTGGTGGCATATTCCAATTGTCTACTAATAGGGACATGACAATCTGCGGGATGGGATGGGATATGGGACAAAACGACAATCTGCGGGACAGAATTTCAAATTGCGTGGGACGGCCGATATCTCGAGGAATACAAGGCGTAGGGGGCTCATTTTGGTGTCTAACGAAAGGCCCACATTCGCCCTATCCACATATATTAACCCCGCCACTGACCGGACATCAGAAGTTGCATTATTTGATCGACAACTGACCTAACATGGGGTGGAATTTGGGATAGAATGACAATCTGCGGGACAGGATTTTCAAATTGCGTGGGACAGCCGATATCTCGAGGAATACAGCGCGTAGAGGGCTTCGTTTGGTGTCTAACGAAAGGTCCACATTCGCCCTATCCACATACATTAACCCCGCCACTGACCGGACACCGGAAGTTACATTATTCGGTCGACAACTGACCTAACATAAAATGCCACAAACACGAAAAACTGCGTTCGACATTAATGTAGAATTTAGATTTCTCGATGAATACGCTAGCAAACAACATGTGGTGGGTATCAAATAACGCAGTGGAATACTGTGCATTCGTTTTTAGCTACAATATTGCTGTTTTATTGCGAATATTGTAATGGCGAACACGCAGAAATTCGCTCCAAGATATTCGCACTTATTTTTATTTCAGTTGTGAGTAAAAGCCCAGATGCCGGAGCAATAGATCAACTGGTTTGAACGAATGAATATGTCAATGGTAAGACTACTCAAAAGAAAGAATATTCAAATCAAATAGTGTTTATAGACTTAAAAACTTATGTGTCCGCCATTCATATGCGGTGGAGGTTCTCATATTATCTGCCAGTCATACGCGGGGGAGGTTCTCATATGAATATATTATCTGCCGGTCATACGCGGTGGAGATTCATATTATCCGCCGGTCATACGCGAGGGAAGTTCTCATATTATCCTCCGGTCATACGCGGGGGAGGTTCTGATATGAACATATTATCCGCTGGTCATACGCAGTGGAGGTTCGTATTATCCACCGGTCATACGCGAGGGAGGTTCTCATATTATCCTCCGGTCATACGTTGGGGAGTTTCTCATATGAACATATTATCCGCCGGTCATACGCGAGGGAGGTTCTCATATTATCCACCGGTCATACGTTGGGGAGTTTCTCATATGAACATATTATCCGCCGGTCATACGCGAGGGAGGTTCTCATATTATCCACCGGTCATATGCGAGGGAGGTTTTCATATTATCCTCCGGTCATACATAGGGGAGGTTCTCATATGAACATATTATCCGCCGGTAATACGCGATGAGGGTTCATATTATCCGCCATTCATACGCGAGGGAGGTTCTCATATTATCCTCCGGTCATACGTGTGGGAGGTTCTGATATGAACATATTATCCGCCAGTCATATGCGGTAGAGGTTCTCATGTGAACATATTATCCGGCGGTCATATGCGAGGGAGGTTCTCATTTTATCCTCCAGTCATACGTGGGGGAGGTTCTCATACCATCATCCGGTCATACGTGGGGGAGGTTCTCATATGAACATATTATCCACCGGTCATAAGCGGTGGAGGTTCTCATATGAACATATTATCCACCGGTCATACACACGGGAGGTTCTCATATTATCATCCGGTCATACGTTGGGGAGGTTCTCATATGAACATATTATCCGCCGGTCATACGCGGGGGAGGTTCTCATATGAACATATTATCCGCCGGTCATACGCGAGGGAGGTTCTCATATTATCCTCCGGTCATACGTAGGGGAGGTTATCATATGAACATATTATCCGCCGGTTATACGCGGTGGAGGTTCATATTATCCGTCGGTCATAAGCGAGGGAGGTTCTCATACACTCTTAGAACAAATGTGTATAAATACTACACAATATGTGTTACATTTGATCTTAAACAAAATTGTGTAGAAATGCAACATGACATAAATGTGTCGGTGGAATTTTCTCAACATTGAATATGAGTGAATATGTGAGTATATTATATTTAATAGATGAGATATGTTCTATTTGAGACATAAACCTCTTAAAAGCTGAATAAAAGCTTAAAGTTTAAAGTTTAAAGCTGCTGTCAATTGTTTGTTATGTGGTAGCCTTTACGAGTTTTGTGTCTCCAATAGAACACAATTCATCTAATAACTATGATACACTCACATATTCAATCATATATTCAACGTTGATGATATTCCACCGACACATTTAATAATTATATGGCATGTGTCATTTCTACACAATTTTGTTTAAGATCAAATGTAATACATTTTGTGTAGTATTTATACACATTCGTTCTAAGAGTATATTACCTCAAATCAAATGAGTATAACCGGCGGATAATATGTTCATATGAGAACCTCCCCAACATATGACCGGAGGATAATATGAGAACCTCCCTCGCGTATATATGACCGGTGGATAATATGTTCATATGAGAACCTCCACCGCTTTTGACCGGTGGATAATATGTTCATATGAGAACCTCCCCCACATATGACCGGAGGATAATATGAGAACCTCCCCCACGTATGACTGGAGGATAATATGAGAACCTCCCTCGCGTATGACCGGTGGATAATATGAGAACCTCCCTCGCATATGACCGGCGGATAATATGTTCATATGAGAACCTCCACCGCTTTTGACCGGTGGATAATATGTTCATATGAGAACCTCCCCCACATATGACCGGAGGATAATATGAGAACCTCCCCCACGTATGACTGGAGGATAATATGAGAACCTCCCTCGCGTATGACCGGTGGATAATATGAGAACCTCCCTCGCATATGACCGGCGGATAATATGTTCATATGAGAACCTCCACCGCGTATGACCGGCGGATAATATGTTCATATGAGAACCTCCCCTACGTATGACCGGTCGATAATATGAACCTCCACCGCATATGACCGGCGGATAATATGTTCGTATCAGAACCTCCCCCACGTATGACCGGAGGATAATATGAGAACCTCCCTCGCGTATGACGGCGGATAATATGAACCTCCACCGCTCCGGCATCTGGGCTTTTAGTCACAACTGAAATAAAAATAAGTGCGAATATCTTGGAGCGAATTTCTGCAACAATTTCACCGCCTGGTGGACCCATTTAAAAAAAAAAATTCCCTGTGTCTAATCCTACATTTTGATATTCCATACGTCCCATTATATTGAATATACCAGCTGAAATCGATCTGTAATTGTAAACATCGAGTCTATTTTTAGCTGTTTTATCGGCGCGTGTTTGCGTGTTCGCCATTACAATATTCGCACTAAAACAGCCATATTGTAGCTAAAAACGAATGCACAGTATTCCATTGCGTTATTTGATACATAAAACGTGTTGTTTGCTAGCGTATTCATCGAGAAATCTAAATTCTAAACATTAATGTCGAACGCAGTTTTTCGTGTTTGTGGCATTTTATGTTAGGTCAGTTGTCGACCGAATAATGTAACTTCCGGTGTCCGGTCAGTGGCGTGGTTAATATGTGTGGATAGGGCGAATGTGGACATTTCGTTCGACACCAAACGGAGCTGTCTACGTGCTGTATTCCTCGAGATATCGGCTGTCCCACGCAATTTGAAAATCCTGTCCCGCAGATTGTCATTCTATCCCAAATTCCACCCCAGGTTAGGTCAGTTGTCGATCAAATAATGCAACTTCTGGTGTCCGGTCAGTGGCGTGGTTAATATGTGTGGATAGGGCGAATGTGGGCCTTTCGTTAGACACCAAAATGAGCCCCCTACGCCTTGTATTCCTCGAGATATCGGCCGTCCCACGCAATTTGAAATTCTGTCCCGCAGATTGTCGTTTTGTCCCATATCCCATCCCATCCCGCAGATTGTCATGTCCCTACTAATAAACCGATTTGGTAGCAGCGTGAAAATCAGTCGACATAAATTTAGACTCAGTATATCATATAAATTTATCTGTAATATTAGAATTATTACGGAGATGTTTACGTCGACTGCGTGAAAATTATTCTTACTGAAACTGTATGATGTACCGTCTCTTTGATCTGGTGAGATATGGCGCTAAGAATTGCAAAATGTTTATCCATGAATATAATTATATATAAGTTTAGTGAAAATCGGCGACAAAAATCAATTTTTGTTATCAATTGTGGTGCCCCTCTATCCCCCATCCCTACTTCCAACCGAGCCGTTTGGCGTCTTTAAAATGCAGCATTAGACTCCGGGTATCATGGAGATAATTAAATGTAAGGTTGGTGGGAATCAGCGACAAAAATATCAATGGTTGTGTTGCTTCTCTGTTCTGTCCCTGACGCCGACAGCGTCGCTTTATGGCGCGTACACATGACGGGCAAGAAAATATCAGGTATGCCCCATGTGACTTACTTGACCAATGAAAAAAATAATACAGGAAAATATTCGATGGAGGCAGTGAACGGGTTTGTTGTCGCATATGTGTTCACCTTGATTTGGTGGTCATCGGTATCCGTAAAATAATCTCTAAAGGATTCGCTGTAACCGTTCACGCACTCGAGTTATGATCCATAAATAGTATCGTCTGTTTCAACAACTGACCTCGTAATTCCATTTTAGATGGGTTGACAGAATCGCTGAAGTATTATATGGATATATAGAGGCGTATATCTATAGAGGGTTTCAGTCAATCCATGTGGGGTTTTCAACTGCACCCCCCTTGAACCAGGTCAAACTCCCAACATCACATAATTCAATTTGCACCCCTCCCCACGCCTTTGAATTGCCGACCTGGTACCTCACATGCCTTGTGTTTTTTTAACTTGAATTTTGACTGGACACCAGGGAGGGAGGGACCTAGAGGAAATTTATAACCAATATTTTGACCAAAAGTGGGAAGAGATTCAAATGTTGGTCTAAAACAACAAATTCGACATACATTACTGGTTGTAAATTCAGGCAACCAGAACAATTTCAACCCATTTTTGGTGTAATATTGTGTCAGATATGAAATTGCCAACTGCATGGTGAACATTTTCTCATAATATACAAGGTCTTTGTGCATGAGAGCAACGTGGCTACAGGTCGGTGGGTGCCTCATCCCGCAGACTCTAAGGTAATACACGTCAACAGTTGGAAATGCCATAATATTATGAATTGCCAATATGGACTATAGGTTGTTTACCGGACGCAATTCACTTGAACCAGCACGACTAATACTGTTCTGATTGAGCTCAATCAATGCCATCAAAACCGCCGTGTTCTCACGGTCTTAATCTTTGCAGCAAGAAAATATCAGAGTACAATTGTACCTGATATTTTCTTGCAGATATTTTCTTGCAGGTACATGTGAACGCACCATTTGAAATGTTTAGTTTTCACCATTCTCTTCCTCGTGAAACATTATCCCTGTTTTGACCGCTTTGGCGCCCTCCAGATGGGCCCCACTTAATTTCTATAGCGAACAGACAGACATACAGATCGACAGACATCTTAGATATATTTAGATACTCATGCACCCCTCTTTCGAAGAGTATTCTTTATTACCTGCATACAGGGAGGTTGCTAGGAGGTTTCAACTGGGGAGATACGACCATAACACTATATAGAATTTCGTCTAATAAAATGTCCAACTAAATTTATATACGATTTGGTTTTGAGTAATTCAAAATTCCAATATTGGCTTAATGGCTTGATAATTTGGGTTTCTATATGTTCTTTTTAAGAGTATGGACTGTGTAAATAAAGACACTAGTAACAAGAAGGAAATAGCATTGATCCATGTTTATGTATTGAGTACCCTGCACATGCAGTACATTATACATTATATTAACACGTGCCTGCCTGTGTATAGCATAGCCTTCCAATGTATCACAAATGTGTATATCCATTTCTTGTCGTTTTTGTTGAAGTAATTTACACAAATATTTTGGAGCTAAATATATATTAAAAGGTTCTGACAAGTAGAATCATTTTTCCATTGCTCCAAGCGAATGCTATCAGGAAATTCTATTATCTCAGTCGCAATTTCTCAGCTAGCCTGTGCACCATGCGATTACCTGTCAGGAAATACCATTATACCAGTCGTACCTATCTCTGCCACAGCCTCATCTAGGCACAGTGTAATACTCATATCCCTCATAAAGGTCAATGATAAGTTGATTTGGTGATCTTAAACTGTTAGATCAAATAACCAAATGCGTTTTTAACCCTTTACCCAACAGAAGGGCCCTGTGCCAATGCATTCTCTTATATATGCGAGTCGACCATAGGTCGCCTCGCATATATAAGAGAATGCATTGGCTTAACACATTAAAAATTATAAAATTGTTAAAGAATGTAAGATTTTTTTTTTTTAGGCCAATGCATTCTCTTATATATGCGAGGCGACCTATGGTCGACTCGCATATATAAGAGAATGCATTGGCACAGGGCATAGCTGTAACTATCACAATGTGGTCAATGAGCCGGTTCCAATGATATCCATATTTGTATGGTTTTATTGAGACAGACGGAAGATATTTTAGGCTGTTGAAGCTTTATTTGGCCGGTTTTGGCCGGTTTGTTGGGTAAAGGGTTAAAAGGAGACTGTACGCAAATTTCAATACATTTCCGGTCAGCGATATAAATTAAGTTACGAAGTTCTGTATACGCGACGTAACCACTATTAAAGGTACTCAATCCGATCAGACGGTTCCCATACCATCAAGATACAACAACAACAAAAAAACATTTCTTCAAAATACGCTTTAGTTATCAGAATCGACTTATTGCATCAAAATAATGCTAACCACTGTCAACTATGGTATAAAATTTCCCCAAACTTTTTATTTATCAACATTTTGTTCAACAGAATATGACCGTATTATCACTAAAGTATCACGAAATTTGACCGTATTACAACTTGATTTTAGAGTTATCCATCATCATCCGCAATTTTGTCCGAGTCCCTCCGTTTGACCACGTCTTTCTGGGCCACATATTTTTACATATCTCGAGAAATAACACACTTCAAAAATCTATATATGATCACTCTGAGCTTTGATGGGTGGGTTCCTCAACTCGAATCAAATATTGTTTACTCCCGAAGCCAAAGAAATATTAATTTAGGAGCGTCTGAGCGCCAAGAAACCTTTAAACCGTTTCTTGCATGGAGCCGGCCTCGGCACCGCGCATACAGCTTATGTATATATGTTTAGTGTGTTCTGTTTGCGAAAATTATGTACTAAAATCCTGTGCATCTGTACCCATATGTAGCGCTAATTAAATTCCTGTCACAGTCCCCAATACTTAAAGTGAGGTGAAACACTCCGGTAGAGTGATCAAATATAAATGGAGAATAATCTTGTTCAAAGTAGTAATTTTTACAAATATTATATCCAAATTGATAACACACGGTCATTCTTATATCTTAATTAAATGCAGTGACTCTCGATAGCGAAATCGTTTTCGTTAGTTTTCGCCGATAGATACGTCGCGAATCGAGTATAAATATTTACAATTGAACGTAGTTCAGGTAATGTGTTCTATGACGTGGTACGGTCGATTTGCTGGAGAGTTTTGGCGATGTTAGTAGAATGATACATTCCTTCAAATGGCATATAAGTCCTGAATACTAAATTATCAGATTCAAGCACCGGAACAAGTCCTTAATATGTCTTTAAATATTGAGTCACAATAATCGCTTGTACAAAATTTCACAAAGAAATTCCTGGTAGGGTGATCAAATAGAAATGGAGAATAATCTTGCTCAAAGTAGTTATATTATACAAATATTATATCCAAATTGACACGACACATCATCATTCTTATATATTAATTCAATGTAGCGACTCTCGATTGTGAAATCGTTTCCGTTAGTTTATCGACGTAGTTGCGTCCCGAATCGAGAGGTAAATATTTACAATTGAGCGTAGTTCAGACGATGTTTTCTATGGAGTATTACGGTCGATTTGCTTGAGATTTTCGGTGATGTTAGTAGAATGCTACATTCCACTAGTTGGCATAGCGTCTGAATACAAACTTATCAGTTTCACGCACCCGAATAAGTCCATAATATGTCTTTAATGTATAATAAATGAATTGCAGGCCACGATGAAGTTCGCCCTGATTCTGCTCGTCGCACTCCCGATAGTTTTCTCTCATCCCATCGATGATAGAGACATATTTGACTCCATCAAACACACGTTCACCCAATTCGGGAGCACGATGAGCCATTACTTCGGTGGCGCCTCCGACGTCATCAGCAAGGAATGTAAGTAGAATGAGGTACCTCTGAAGGAATGTAAGTAGAATGAGGTACCTCTGAAGGAATGTAAGTAGAATGAGGTACCTCTCAAGGAATGTAAGTAGAATGAGGTACCTCTCAAGGAATGTAAGTAGATGTACCTCTCACCTCTGAGTATATACTAAATACATTCGTCCATGTAGGCCTCAACATATTGTGCTGGACATTTGCAGAATGATGTCCCCAGATGGTGAATTTAGTGACTCTACCCCAAATTCATCATCTGTGGATCTCATTCTGCACTGGCTCAACTGTTACGAGAGACCTATATACATATTAAAGTTACAGATGGTGAAGATGTTGATGTGCACCCCGATTATGCATTGTATTGTCTGCCAATTTGTGACCCCAATAACAGCTTCTCCTAAACCCGGACCTCAAACAGATTTAAGTTTTAAGTAGATTTTGGCGTTCAAATTTATAAAGCTCAAAACAACAACAACAACAACAACAACAACAACACCAACACCATTTCTTGAAAATGCTGCTTCAGTTATCATAATCGATTAATTGGGAAAAAATAATGTTAATCACTGTCAACTATGGTATAACATTGCCAAAAAGTGTTATATATCAGCATTTTATTGAACGCAATTTGGAATCGAGAGTATATGTCGGTCGGCATTCGTCGAATATTTGCCAGGCCGAAGCGGTGAAAAATAACATATTTTAAAACTCGAAATTTGATAACTTTGCGCTTTGATAGGTGGGTTTCTCGACTCAAATATAATATCCCCCCCCCCCGAATTGAAGAAATAGTAATTTAGGGGCTTTAAATCGGATTATGCATCTTTAATCCCAGACCACCAGGTACAGCATTTGGCGAATGAACTGGCGGCAAAGATCGATCCGGCGACTGGCGAAGCAGGATGCGTTGCTCTCTGTACTCCTCTGGCCTTTGCTGTCGTCGGTATCCCCGCCAGCATCTCAGGACCCGTATGCGCAGAGGCGTGTCATCTGTAAGTATCCACAATAAGGGACGTGGCGTCACCCACCCCAAATTTGGTCAAAATATAAAAAAGTTTGAAATTCCATTACCGACACAAAATTAGTATGACATTTCACACTAAAAAACATATTTCAAATTGCAGTAATTGTTATGTTAGAGCGACAGTCGAATATTTAAAGGTGGACCATGCACACACACCAAATATCAAGATATTCGTATGAAGTTTTTTCAAGTTATCATTTAGAATCACAAACATTATGATTTCTAAGTCGAACAAACGAGCATAAATCCGTCAAAATCATTGGACCCTAATGATCTGTATTCAAACTTGACCTGTGCTTTTTTCAAATATGAACCACATGCATACCAAATATCAAGAAATTATGTTGAATTGTGCTCATTCTTTCATTCGGACAACCCAAAAATGTGGTTCCTAAGTCGAAAAAGAAGAATAACTCCGTTAAAAATCAACTGCATGACTATCACCAAATGCGATCTTGACATGAACCACATATAAGATAACAAGAACGTTTGTAGAGCATTGAGCAAGTTATCATCCATCAAACCCAAAAATTGTGATTTCGAAGTCGAAAAAGGGGCATAACTCCGGCTGATAACTCAGTCAACAATCATCAGCCCATGATCAAAATCGCACCATGGTGTTTTCTATGAGAAAATGCCTGCAAAAATTTCGTTAAAACTTACCAGTGTGTGTACGTACCCTAAGTCTGCCGTCTATATGTGGACATGCTTTATACATGGTTTTACGTATACCCTAAGCCTGCCGTCTATATATGCACATGCTTTACACATGGTTTTGTTTTTTATATTTCCAGGGCCATCATGGCGGTTACAGGGAAGAAATAAAATATTCAATACCGAACAGGGAAGTTGTGTGACTTGTTCCACAAGGGCGCGGAGTTGTTCTTTAAAATATTTAATTTTAAAAAGGCCCCACTTCAACACGCATATTGGCAGGACACATACTGTATGTACATCATACATGTGCGTGCTAAACACATGGGTCGGGAGTCACATTTGGGTTTTCGCGGAAATCAAACCAAGCGTTGTGTTGCACGCACAGATCATCACGCGAGGGAACCGCTGAAAACGACAAAATCAAACGAAATCTCGTTTCATTATTTCGCGTTCGGCGGTTCTGTCGTTTGATTTTCTCGCCTCGACGAAAGCGCCGAAGGCGAAATAATCAAACGAGATTTCGTGGCGATCGAGGGAACCGCGAAAAGCAAAATAATCAAATGAAACGAAATCTCGTTTGATTATTTCGCTTTCGGCGGTTTCCGCGGGGCGAAAAAATCAAACGACAGAACCGCCGGTAGTCCAAGTCTTCTCGTACTAAAACCAGATAAGATATTGTTGGGATCCAGCATCTCGGCATCCAAATATCTTAGCTGGTTTTAGTACGAGAAGACTTGGACTAAACCGCCGGAAGCGAGATAATGAAACGAGATTTCGTTTCATTTTGGCGCTTTCTGCGGTTCGCTCGTGTGACAATATGGGCATTTCATCGTGCTTGTCTGGACATGTTGTCGCTTTCGTCGCATTCGGCGGTTTCCTGGTTTAGCGGATTCTATCTCCCCCGCCCCGTTCTAAGTTGACCCTAACAGTATTCCATAAATCCGCGAAGATACATATCCGCGAAAACCCGTAACGTGTTGTCTTACGAGATACCCCCATGCATCGCTTTAGCTCCATTGACACGACCAGATCAGCCTTGCTATACAATTTCCTAAAATAACTCGCATCGCGTGTTGTCCTGCGAGATATCACCATCGCCCCATTGGCACGGCTAGATCAGCGTAGCAGTAAACACACATACATGTATATAGTATTAGTAATTAGAATAAGTACATATACGTCATCCACGTATTTCCCTTTGGTAACGAGGATTTCCAAACCCAATTTATACAGAAAGCCGAACGGGACAACCTTGTGTGCTTTGTATTCGATGTGATGAAAGTGCGACGTCTGCTTAACCAACATGGAGTTTTAACGGAGATTTGACGGATCTTCGATGGTAACATGCACGATACATACATGCATCGGATATATTCGTTACAGACATCGCACTTTCATCGCATCGAATACAATAGGATTGCCTACATTGTATTCGGTGTAATGGAATTGCGACGTCTGTAACGAGCCTAAATACTTGCAATCACCATCATTTTTATCACACAGGCACCGAGACGGTCCACACAATAATCATCATTCTTATCACACAGGCATCGGTAAGATCCACACAATCACAATCATTCTTATCACACAGTCATCAAGAAGATCCACACAATCACCATCATTCTTATCACACAGGCATCGAGAAGACCCACACAATCACCAGCATTCTTATCACACAGGCATCAAGAAGACCCACACAATCATCATTATTCTTATTACACAGTCACCGAGAAGATCAACACAATCACCATCATTCTTATCACACAGGCATCGAGAAGACCCACACAATCACCATCATTCGTATCACACAGGCATCGAGAAGATCCACACAATCACCATCATTCTTATCACACAGGCATCGAGAAGATCCACACAATCACCATCATTCGTATCACACAGGCATCGAGAAGATCCACACAATCACCATCATTCTTATTACACAGTCACCGAGAAGATCCACACAATCACCATCATTCGTATCACACAGGCATCGAGAAGATCCACACAATCACCATCATTCTTATCACACAGGCATCGAGAAGATCCACACAATCACCATCATTCTTATCACACAGGCATCGAGAAGATCCACACAATCACCATCATTCTTATCACACAGTCATCGAGAAGATCCACACAATCACCATCATTCTTATCACACAGGCATCGAGAAGATCCACACAATCACCATCATTCTTATCACACAGGCATCGAGAAGATCCACACAATCACCATCATTCTTATCACACAGTCATCGAGAAGATCCACACAATCACCATCATTCTTATCACACAGGCATCGAGAAGATCCACACAATCACCATCATTCGTATCACACAGGCATCGAGAAGATCCACACAATCACCATCATTATTATCACACAGGCATCAAGAAGACCCACACAATCACCATCATTCTTATCACACAGTCATCGAGAAGATCCACACAATCACCATCATTCGTATCACACAGGCATCGAGAAGATCCACACAATCACCATCATTCTTATCACACAGGCATCGAGAAGACCCACACAATCACCATCATTCGTATCACACAGGCAGCGAGAAGATCCACACAATCACCATCATTCTTATCACACAGGCATCGAGAAGATCCACACAATCACCATCATTCTTATCACACAGTCATCGAGAAGACCCACACAATCACCATCATTCGTATCACACAGGCATCGAGAAGATCCACACAATCACCATCATTCTTATCACACAGGCATCGAGAAGACCCACACAATCACCAGCATTCTTATCACACAGGCATCGAGAAGACCCACACAATCACCATCATTCTTATCACACAGGCATCGAGAAGACCCACACAATCACCATCATTCTTATCACACAGTCACCGAGAACATCCACACAATCACCATCATTCTTATCACACAGGCATCGAGAAGATCCATACAATAATCATTATTCTTATTACACAGTCACCGAGAAGATCCACACAATCAACATCATTCTTATCACACAGGCATCGAGAAGATCCATACAATCACCAGCATTCTTATCACACAGGCATCGAGAAGATTCACACAATAATCATTATTCTTATCACACAGGCATCGAGAAGATTCACACAATCACCATTATTCTTATCATACAGGCATCGAGAAGATCCACACAATCACCATCATTCTTATCATACAGGCACCGAGAAGATCCACACAATCACCATCATTCTTATCATACAGGCACCGAGAAGATTCACACAATCACCATTATTCTTATCATACAGGCATCGAGAAGATCCACACAATCACCAGCATTCTTATCACACAGTCACCGAGAAGATCCACACAATCACCATTATTCTTATCATACAGGCATCGAGAAGACCCACACAATCACCATTATTCTTATCATACAGGCAGCGAGAAGATCCACACAATCACCATCATTCTTATCACACAGGCATCGAACAAATCCACACAACAATCATCCATAACGATAATAAAAGCTCATTATAAACTGAAAACGCTTTTTATTATCAACTGCTTTTTTAGGCGGCGGAAGAATGGACGCTCTTTTTGATATAATAGCCGATAATTGGAAGTTTTGTTAGGCTGACATGTAAACAGACGACAAACCGGAAGTCAAAGGTAACCTGGCACTATTTCCTGTTATTAAACGAACGTTTAATATCACAATTTATAGAATGGGTTTATTGAATGGAATAAGGGTAGGATCAGGTAATAAATTGTGATATTTAATAACAGGAAATAGTGCAAGGTGACCTTTGACTTCCTATTTGTCGGCTGTTTATATTCCGAACGCTACATCTCAAAATACTATGGCTTCCAATATTTTTCCAACAAACTATAATGAATGAAGAGTTTGAAAAGTTATGTAATTAAATATACACCATTAAATACGACAAAGGGTCTTTATTTATCTGGGACTATTTCTTTACGTGGGAAAACAACGCGTAGTTATGTGAAAAGTCATCGAATGCCTTGTAGAAGCCGATGCTAGTTTCGCGTCCCATTTGTTGATTTAAGTATGTTTTGTCGAGGTTTTGGATTATGTAATAAATATAATCTACAACTCGTCCCCAGTTTATAGCGAAATTTACAAAACTCGTCCAGTAAATTAGGTCTGGACGTCGCCTATAAGGCTCCGCCCAGACCTAATTTACTGGACTCGTTTTGTAAATTCCGCTATAAACTGGGGACTCTGTGTATAGATCCTCTATTTATTACATGATCCTACCCTTATTCCATTCAATAAACCCATTCTATAAATTGTAATATTAAACGTTCGTTTAATAACAGGAAATAGTGCCAGGTGACCTTTGACTTTCGGTTTGTTGTCTGTTTACATTCCATACGCTACGTCTCAAAATACAATGGCTTCCAATATTTTTCCAACAAGCTATAATGAATGAAGAGTTTGAAAAGTTATCTCACTAAATATACGTCATTTATAGAAGCCGATGTTATAGTTTCGCTTCCCGTTTATTGATTTACGTATGTTTTGTCGAGGTTTTTTTATCATGTAATAAATAGAATCTACAACTTGTCCCCAGTTCATAAACGTGTCCAGTAAATAAGGTCTGAACCTCGCCAAAAGCTCGGCCCAGACCCAATTTAGTGGACTCAGTTTGTAAATTCCGCTATAAACTGGGGACGAGTTTTATATCCTCAATATGATCCATGCAGCAATGCGTGGCTGGGATACCTTCTCGGTCGGACGTACTCACAGACGGACACACAATCCTTATAACCCATTGGAGGCCCTTATATTCAAGAGTAACAATTCGAGCACAAAAGACCAAATAACATGCGGTTACAATACTTGTGTCGTTAACCTGACAATTTCGATATAGTTAGAAGCATTGTACAAATCGTCAATGGAATTTGGTATATTACGACTATGATGCCTTATATACCATGAAAGCTGCATATTATGAAGCGTGAATTGTTGTCGGGATGCGAGCTATAAATGCGACAAATGGTCAACTTATATAGTTGGACGAAATTGACAAAATGTATGATAAAAAGCAACTTTATTTATATGAAATCGGAATTAAGTCAAATATCGATAGATATCACACAATTAAGGGCATAATCATAAAACAGTTCACTATAATTTAGACAGAAGGCTACCCAATTAATCTCTATTTGAATAATTTTTGGGTGCATACATTACAACTGGCAGATGAAGTGGTATCTGTTGCCACAATTATCGTCCTGGAATGCCCATCCGGTATCTTGAGATAGCCGCATGCAGTCTTGATTCCCGCCATCCGGGTCGTCAGGGGACCAGGCTACGTAGAGCAAAGGGAGTCGGTTTCTATTGACGTAATCATTGATACCGCCGCCGCCTGTGTCAGTCCCCTCTATCCACACGTCGGTTGCTAAATTGAGGATTTCATAAAGTAATATCAAATTAAGTTTACTTCAACATATTTATCACATAATTAGCCCATAAACCCGGCCTCATATGTTTTAGTAAGACGCACGTGTATTATCAGCACGTGCAGTGACGTAACAACTTCGCGCAATGGTATCGATCAATGATTATATTATGTTAATTAGAATATAATTATGATATTCAATTTTAACTTTGGGTTATTTAGTGTTGACTGGGAGATCAACATGGGAGATAAGTGGCTGAACAATTTTGTCAACATGAAAAGACACATTTACAATGGAACTTTATTTTTTCTTGAAGGTGTCTTTACTTCGTCTTTGGTTGTGATAAGGAAATCACTGTTAATTTTTTGACCCCATACGTTTCGAGATAGTTTTTCCATGCTGAAATGTGATTATGTGCTAAAAAAGGGTTTCGTCGCAATTCTATAACAAATGTATTAAAGGTACTCAATCCGATTAAGCACCCCTAAATTACTATTTCTTTGGTTTCGGGGGTAACAAATATTTACGGACGTTAAGGGCATAATCATAAAACGAAGATGCGAACGAAGATGGATAACTCTAAAATCAAGTGGCTATTATTACCACTTGAATTTAGAGTTATCCATCTTTATTCTCATCTTTGTACGTTTCACCACGTGCTTCTGCACAAGTTCTGGTCCACAAACAATAGAAATTGCAAACTTCAAAAATCGATATCTAATCACCCTGAGCTTTGATGGGTGGATTCCTCGACTCGAATCAAATATATTTTTTACCCGAAGCCAAAGAAATAGTAATTTAGTAACGTTTGATCGGATTGAGTACCTTTAATAACAATTTAATGTTACATTGTGAAAGCTGGTGGGTACTCAATCATGCCTGAATATATGGCGCCGGTCATTTGCAGAATTATTTCCCAAGATCGTGAATTTAGTGACGCTATCCCGCGGAGCCGTCACGAAAGAGTTAAAGATGTTCAATATCTTCGGACGTTTGATATATTGTTCAGGCACTAAATAATAGGTATGAGTCGAAGACAACTGTCCGGAAACGCCTCTATCAAATACTTCTGATTTTTTTTATCAATATCTTCTTATGTAATGCGATAATCAAGTTGGACATTTTTTAGTTACTATTTTAAGAATTTTTAGATATTGTTATCTCGTATGCTACGATCCGATTGAACGCGAGTAACATGTCCCAAATTGATTGTATGTATATTATATCAGAAAATTCTAAATAAAATCAATATTAATTGATAGATACGTTTCCAGGCAGGGATCTTCGATTCATATATATTATTTTATACCCATGAAACTATATCAAACTTGTTAATGAACAGAGATCGGGTATTCTTGGCACACTATCCATGCATCATCCGTGACTGGTTTTTAAAAGTGAGTACATCAAAGCATGGTAGACTATATATAATTAAAGTCGAATTTCTAATGTGTTTCATCGATTGTCATTTCACTTGATAAAATCTTCACAGACGCGGAAAGCATGTGCTTATACACTAATGGGTCCATAAACGGTGTTATCGTTCAATTCCTGTCATCTTAAAACTTGGTATATGAAGATATAGAGGATCTATAACGAGTTATGTTGGGATCTAATATTTTATGAAACGACTTTGATAAATTTGATCCACAACTAGTCGTATAGACGAGTTGTGAATCAAATTTGTCAAACGAGTTTCATAAAAATCTTACATCCCAACATGACGAGTTGAAGATCTTGCATATCACATGAAAAAACTATAGCTTTATACCTTTTTAACAAAACAAAATTATTAAAAGAAGCTTTAAAATGCATACATTTACATCGTTTGCTGAGACGCTTAATTCACAATCGTATACGATAGTATTGCGCGCTGAGGATTAAAACGAAAAATATAGCTCCCCCCCCCCCCCCATTTGCCTCTTTGTATTTGTGTCTATTCTCGTTATTGCAACGAAGTTGGACAATAATTTTACTTTGATGAACGAATCACTTATTTTATATTGTCTGGTTTTGGTGTCATGCGCGGCTTTTAAAAATAGTATTAATCCGCCTAATCAATGTAAAGTAATTTTATTGGCGCGCTGCCAAATTGGCGGGAAGCACGCGCTTATTCGTGATTACATCTGTCCGACATTCAGCTATTAATCACTAGTGAGAGATAAGAAATATCTAATGGATTTTTCACTGATATTATAGGGGATTCTTGTGATATATAGAATATCTCTAACGTACATACGCAGTCCCAACGTATGTATTATTGAGTACGCACCTGCACTGACCGCTATGAGCTGATTTTGTATGTACGCATGCATTGCTGCGTCGGCTACTTCGACGAGATGGCCGCCGTCAGCTTCACATACAGCTTTCGCTTGGTCCAAAGTAACCATCGATAGACTGGTGTAGTGCTTCGTGCAGTATGTTTGATCGTAATCCGCGGAACACTCTAGAAAAAAGTACCGTTAATGAGTTCAGTATCACTTCAAGAAGTTAACCATTCCATGACTGGAGCTTCCTGGAATTTTGTGAAATCCCTGTGCAATGCATTCTCCCATAGGGAGCCTCGAATGTTTATACATCGGAATGGTTTATTATTCATTTGGAGGGATGTTAAGGTGATCAAATCATAGTATTGTTGAACTTATTATCTGAACATTTCCTTTCGGATAACTACTCATCAATGATGCTTTAGTACATGAAGGGTTAAACTTATAATCTGAACATTTCATGTGGGATAACTACTCATTCATCAATTATCCATTGGTACAGAAAGGGTTAAACTTATTATCTGAACATTTCCCGGGCCTGTGGGATAATTACTCATCAATAATGCTAGTGTAAAGAAAAGGTTAAACTTTATTATCTGAACATTTCCTATTGGAGAACTATTCATAAATGATGCTTTAGTACAGAACGGGTTAAACTTATTATCTGAACATTTCCTATGGGATAACTACTCAGCAGTGATGCTTTAGTACAGAAAGGGTTAAACTGTCATTTTCGGAAGATATCTAATCATATACGTGATTCGTTCTGAATGGGAGATAGGTCAGGATAATGACCACTCAAACTCCATGCAGCGCCATCTCTGTTATCACTACCGCACCCCTTGTACGTGGTATCGCCAAACCCGAGGGTATCACCAAACCAGACCATGCGGTTTTGATAAATGAACACATCTTACCTCAGATGAATATATATATTTATCATATGACTCAAGCATTATTTACTTTGGAAAGTATGTCATAAATCAATTTCATATGAACTACTAATTCATATCACCTTCTGATAATTTGATTGGTTTGTTGACAAAAAGTGTGTTCTGATTGGCTGAATGGCAGCCGGGGCCGAGCCGTGTCTCTAACTAAATGCAGGTCAAATTCGTGCGCGTCAATCAACGCGATGCCGAAATTGTCGCAATTATAATCTTGAAATATATAGTTTTGGACATTGTTATACGATAAATAGAATATTTAATTCGTATTTATCTAATAAACATACGATATAATGTCACAAACTGAGAACAGAATAGCGCACTATATCTTCGTTTGCATATTATTTCTGCTAGTTCACCAGGTGTAATTGGGCTTCCGGTGCAATGAAGTGATGTCACATTAACCTTTTGCTGCCGATGTCATATAGCTATTTAGTTATTTGTGTGCGTTTTGGACATCATAATCAATTTATAGGTGTCATATGATAAATAGAATATGTAATTCGTGTTTCTCTCATATGATATATATGAAACTCGTCACGAATTTTCAGTTTTCTCTCGCCGGAGGCTCGAGAAAACTGAAAATTCTTAGACTCGTTTCATAAATATCATATGAGAGAAACACTCATTTCATATCCTCTATATCTCCCAGTTAAATGGCGATATCGACTATTCAAAACATAATTTCGCAAAGGGGAATGTTCCCTCAATGACATAGCGACCATAGCTTGCTCTAACCCCGATAAATAGAAATTCCGACTCATTTCCGATTTTATCATTAATAGTAGACACGTTTTGACGTTAATTAGTTTATTTGAAACATAATTATCAGCCACAGTGGTAGTGGTATCTCAGCGGAGCGATGGGAGATAACTCTGCCTGGAGTTTGTGACTGACCCTTCCAACTTATTACCTGTTCTCGGTCCGAAATGTTTTTGAAAATGTGGTAAATGACCACGGGAACATACTCAGTGAAAAAATAACAAAATTTGGGGCGAAAAACATTTGGGTCGAAAAGTCCGAAATGCCTCGAAATTAGGCATGCAGTTGCTTGCTTTCTATCGTATATTCCTCGTCGATATGTGCTATACTGGAATTTACCTGGCAAGCTACATAACATTCAAGTTGCAAGCGGAACATCTTTACTAACACATTCACAAGCTTTAGATTTACGCGAAAACAATTTCAACATTCAAGCCAGAGTTTAGCGTGTCTATTTGCAGAATGAGGTTCACATGTAGTGAATTTAGTGACGCTATCTCGCATATAGCGGGCTAGCTAAACTAAATTCACCCTCTGTGAACCTCATTTTGCTTCGGTCTCATATTTTCTGAAAAGTTTCTTTATTATCAAATTTCTATAGAAACTTCTTCACATAGATTCTATTTAATTTTTAATTTAGTTTCTCTATATCCCAAAATTGCATACCCGAGCTTCCCAATGGGTGTACATCACAATATTCACCATTTGGAACATCAATCTGAGTATATGTATCCCACATCAGATGAGGCCATGTTGAATGAGGTTCCCAGAGGGTGAATTTAGTGATGCTAGCCTGCTATGTCGGATAGCGTCACTAAATTCACCCATGTGGATCTCATTCTACAAATGACAGGCACACTAAACTCAGGCATGGGAACATTTAGTCTTTATTATTCATTACTCACTTACCAGTGCTTTCAAAATGGTGGCAATGATATCCATTGCCTGCGAGCTGACTCGGCGAGCACGTGGCATTCATACCACAGGGGTACTCATAACACGGGTGGCTGATTTCCTGGAATACACGGATTAATATGATTATGCATACACAGCCCTGCTCAAGTGGTCCTGCTAATATGCTATGATGCTGGTGGTCCTGCTGAATTGCTATGATGCGGGTAGGGCAAACTGATGCCGTTATGAAATAGTATCATTATATTTTCTAAAGTTGTCGTTTTCGCGGTGCTTGAATAATCCTAATAAAACAGTGCGTGTATGAAACACTCAAGAACATATATATTTTTGAAAAATATAATAATGCCTGCGCTACACTCTTAGAACAAATGTGTATAAATACTACACAAAATGTGTTACATTTGATCTTAAACAAAATTGTGTAAAAATGACACATGAAATATAATTATTAAATGTGTCGGTGGAATATCATCAATGTTGAATATGATTGAATATGTGAGTGTATCATAGGTATTTGATGAAATGTGTTCTATTGGAGACACAAAACTCGTAAAGGCTACCACAGAACAAACAATTGGCAGCAGCTTTAAACTTTGTTATACACTATGTTTGTGTAAAAACTGAACAACACATAATTGTGTAGCTCAAAGTTTTAAAGCAGCTGCCAATTTTGTTATTATGGCAGCTTTTACGAGGTTTATGTCTCAAAAAGAACATATCTCATCTATTAAATATAATATACTCACATATTCACTCATACTCAATGTTGAGAAAATTCCACCGACACATTTATGTTATGTTGCATTTCTACACAATTTTGTTTAAGATCAAATGTAACACATATTGTGTAGTATTTATACACATTTGTTCTAAGAGTGTAGTATTTCTAAAATGACGTGAATAACCCATCTTGATTATAGTCAATTTTCAACAACTAAAACATTTAGTATTAAAAATATTTCGCAATATATTTTGATACTCATTATTGCTTTCCTTACATATGCTCAGATTGTCGGAATACAGTGAAAAAGACAAATTAAACAAATACAATGGTACTGTTTGTTAACAGCATCATTTTGCCCTAACATCATCATAGCAATTCAGACCCAACCGAATCATAGCACATTAGCAGGACCACTTGACCAGGGGTGATATAGACCAAATGAAGGCCCATAATATTTCAACATTGCATTGGCACGCATGTCGTCATATATATAATACCCGCTGCGGGCAAATATTTAGTAAACCCCGTTGCGGGCACGAGTGAAGACTACATTTATAGGTTTGTTTTGAGGCAAATTTTGTTATTAACCCTTTGAGTGCCAGGTCGATTTTTGTATCAACCCATATACCCTGTGCCAATGCATTCTCTTATATATGCGAGTCGACCGTAGGTCGCCTCGCATATATAAGAGAATGCATTTGCCTAACAATTTTCTTGTTTTTTGTTTTTTTTTACAATTTTAATAATTTATTCTTATATTCTTTAACAGACTTATTTTGTAGGTTTAGGGCCGATGAGATCGGCCCCTGGCACCCAAAGGGTTAATTGTTTTTCTTCGGACACTATTCCGGATCCTCGAGGTGCTTGGTGAACCAAGCTTCAACCAAATGTCAACAATTCGACTAATAAAGCTCCATCATAAAGTAACGAAATTCTCGATGAATTGTGAGAATAAGCTTCCATGTTTCAATTTTGTGTTTTCAGCTCCAATATGAGTGCCTGGTGATAAATTTGAACAACGTTGTCCATTGATATAGATAGTTTAGGAAACTAAATCTACATCCACATTGGAATGTGCGGCATTTAAGTAGGAAAGTATTGATAATTACATGTGACACTCCACGATGTCGGAGTAAACGCCAACGCGGGCACGATTTTTACTTTCTCGACGTACGGTTTATGTTTGGAAAGATATCTTTATTCGATTTAGGAAGTTGGGTTTTTTAGTATCAAAACACGTCACTGGTATAGTATTGCTCCACGTTTTCAAAAATAAATTATCGAGAAGTGTCTGCAGTGAAAGTTTTGCTGAATGAAACTTAAATTTAACCCGAACTTCCGAATGCGCTCAACTAAGATTGTGTTTTTCTCGAAAACTGATATAATAATTTCCTCTGAACTCCCGCCACAGAAAAAATAGGCATTGCCTATAATATACGTCTACAATTGTTGGTATAACTTCTAAATTGACTACTTATAAATAATTATACTAGCCCTGGTATGGAAAACTCTAACTTTTGTGCTGTTTACTGACGCCCGCAGCGGGGATTATACATGTAGGATGACCAGCGTGATTGGGATCAGGGTGTTATTGATGTGAAAATTCCGCAAATTATCGTACATTTATAAATATTTACATAGCCCGTCTGTGTTACATTACTCATGTTCGGTGATTGCATGGTCAACTACCAATTGTGTCACCCGTTTCATACCCCAATAACACAAACTGTAACACGAACACGATGTCACAAATGGTTGACCTAATCTGACCTAATCACAAAAAGCGGTCAGCAGAATAATTGGGCGTGCTTTTGAAAGTGCAACCGAATTGCATCTGAAGCCAGTTATTTATATCGATCTCGTTATCGTTGCTAAGTGCTTGGAAATATTTTACTGGGCTGACTAATTAATGTGCTGCTTGGGCTAGTCTCAAATTCTCGGCAGATGTTGTGAAAATAAATAAACTTACACTCAGCTTTTTTATAGGATTAATCATAAAAAAGATATATAAATATAAGATATGAATGTAGTGTGTGTTATTTGGGGATACGGCGATGTGGCCGTTATGGCATATTTAGTGAGAACCGCTTATGCATACACTTCATATATATACTAATACAGTATTAGTATGCATGTATTCAGTATTGTCATCCTATTTTGATTGTCGGCTATTATGAAAGTGATAATAAAGTGGCAATAATAACCACTTGATTTTAGAGTTATCCATCGTTATCTGCAAAATCGTCCGTTTGACCTCGTGCTTCTGGCCCAGAAACAATTGAAATAACAAACTTCAAAAATCGATATCTGATCACTCTGAACTTTGATGGGTAGGTTCCTCGACTCGAATCAAATATGTTTTGCCACCAAAGCTAAAGAAATAGTAATTTAGGAGCGTCTGATCGGATTGGGTACCTTTAATGATTGGAAATTAACTCTTCCATGACTGGAAATTCCAGAAATTTAGCGAAAACCCTGTGCCAATGCATTCTCATATATATATATATGCAAGTCTTTAATGCTGCACCAGTGTTACTCCCGTCATGATAGGGTTAAATTTAGTCTCCCACAGGCCGCCTTGTGTGTATACGAGAATAAATTGACCTAACATTATTTACACTGACCTTGTAAGTCAGTGCATTCTCTTATAAATTCGAGGCTCCCTATGGAAGACTCGCATATATATATACATGTAAGAGAATGCACTGGCACATGATCTTTAATGTTGCACCAGCACAGCCCCCGTCATGGACCCCAAACGAAAGGGTTAAGTGGACCTTTATCACAACTTACAATGGCTGCCTTCTCGGCGAACATGAGGTGGATCCTGGACATATCGGTTGTTGACAATCTATACCCGGGCTCCAGTAGGAAACATGACCTGCTCTGTGCATGAAATCCTACTTCCTGACATCGCTGTGTGTATCTGCATATCAGCTGGCACCGGTTGCCATTGCTGCAGCTAACCACAAGGAAACTGCTCATCGCCGTTGCTGGATTCAACGAAATTCTTGCCCAATACCCAGCAAAACAGGAAATGAAACATGCTAGGGTAACACAGGTTACCCTGCTGGGACCCAAGTCGAATCGTCGTTCCATGGTGGTATGATCTAGAAGATAGATATTTCGTTTACTCTAAAGTAGTCTTCATGCGAGCTATTTGTGTGCCATACGTTGGAAATTAGATTATATGAAAATGAAGAAAAAAATCGTGTATAGGAAATGTGTTTCTGGGTACCCGGTGATATTTGTATGCATTTGTTTTTTAAGGACACCAATTAATTTCCTGTAGTGTTAGAATGCAATGTTACTCATCGTTACTCAGATAGGCAACTTATTTGTAATTTTGAGTAAGAGTGTAGGAGCATATTTTTGTTCAAAACAAGAACAAAATATTTTCTTACCCATGCAGGTAAAATTAGTACTTATAATTGGCAAATTATTCTCACATGTTTTTCTTGAATGGTAAATTCTTGGAATGAGAATAATACTTCCATGTTCTCATTTCAAGAATTTACAATTCATGAAAAACATGCGAGAATAATTTTCTAACTATGGGAATTAATTTTACCTGGTAAGAAAACATTTTCTTGTTTTTTAGAAAATTTATTTTCTAAGTGCACTACAAACTTTTCTTAATTTTAGAAATTGGAGTATACTCACAAATGTTATAGACCAGAAAATGTTTTATTCACGTTTGAGAAAATATTTCTTTTATATTTCTGGATATTGAGAAAAGACTTTCTACAATATAGGAAAATATTTCTTACCCTTTTCCCCCGATACTGAGAAAAAAACTCTAGTATTTAAGAATTAATTAATTCTTACTATTAAGAAAATATGAGAAAAATATTAAAAAATTCTCAGGAAACCAGAGGAAATATGAAGAAAAATATTCTCATAATCAGAATTAATTTTTCTAACTGTTACACCGAGTGTTACGCCGAGTTATGTAGTAACTGACGAGTTTTGTGGTAGCTCACGAGTTATGTAGTAACAATCGACGAGTTTTGTGGTAGCTCACGAGTTTTGTAGTAAAATCGACGAGTTATGTAGTAATTTCAGGTTACGAGTTTTGTAGTAAAATATCGACGAGTTTTGTAGTAAAAAACAAGCTAACGAGTTTTGTAGTAATACTCGTCGAGTTTTGTAGCAACAATTTTTAGTCAGTTTCAAAGGCGGGTTTGGACTTAATAAAATCTTATATAGTAAATGCAATGTTTTTTGTGTAATTGTTTGTGTGGTGGACGTTAATGACACTGTAGCTCAACTTGATGTTGGTCCCTCGTCACTGCGGCGCCGTTTCTCGGCAGATCTGAGCTAAACTTCGTACCTAGAAGTACTATGGCCATGTTATTAACTTGAACCTGGCCCCCATTACGTCAAACGTCACGTCCTGACGTTAATGGTATTGTAGCTCAATCTGATGGTGGTCCATCGTCATTCATCCGCTGTTTATCGGCAGATCGGGACGAAACATGATACATAGACGTACTGTGGCCATGTTATTTATGTGCACCTGGTCCCGATTACCTCAGACGTCGCGTTTTGACGTTAATGACGTTGTAGCTGAACTTGATATTGGTCCCTCGTCACTGCTGTGCCGTTTTTCGGCAGATATGAGCGAAACTTCGTACCTAGAAGTACTATGGCCATGTTATTAACTTGACGTCCTGACGTTAATGACATTGTAGCTCAATCTGATGTTGGTCCATCGTCATTCATCCGCTGTTTATCGGCAGATCGGGACGAAACTTGGTACATAGACGTATTGTGGCCATGTTATTGATGTGGACCAGGTCCGGATTACGATAGCCGTCGCGTCCTTGTGGCAATAACGTTGTAGCTCAACCTGATGGTGATCCATCGTCACTCATCCGCTGTTTCTCGGCAGATCGAGGCGAAACTTCGCACCTAGAAGTACTATGGCCATGTTATTAACTTGGACCTGGACCCCATTACACCAGACGTCGCGTTCTGACGTTAATGACGTTGTAGCTCAACTCGATGATGGTCCCTCGTCACTCCTCCGCAGTTTATCGGCAGATCAGTTCGAAACTTGGTACATAGACGTATTGTGGCCATGTTATTTATGTGGACCTGGTCCTGATTACATCAGACGTCGCGTTCTGACGTTAATGACGTTGTAGCTCAACTTGATATTGGTCCCTCGTCACTTTCGGCATATATGAGCGAAACTTCGTACCTAGAAGTACTATGGCCATGCTATTAACTTGAACCTGGCCCCCATTACGTCAAACGTCGCTTCCTGACGTTAATGGCGTTGTAGCTCAATCTAATGGTGGTCCGTCGGCACTCATCCGTCGTTTCTCGACATATCGGGGCGAAACTTCGGACCTAGAGGAATTATGACTATGTTATTAACTTGGACCTGGTCACGATAACCTCGGACATCGCGTTCTGAAGTAATGACGTTGTAACTCAACTTGACGTTGACTTGACGAGTTTTGTGGTTAAATTGACGAGTTTTGTAGTAACAATCGACGAGTTTTGTAATAACATCGACGAGTTTTGTAGCAACAATTGACGAGTTTTGTAGTAACATCGACGAGTTTTGTAGTAAAATCGATGAGATTTGTGGTGAAATTGACGAGTTTTGTGGTGACAATTGATGAGTTTTGTAGTAAAATCGACGAGTTATGTTGTAAAATTGACGAGTTTTGTAGTAACAATCGACGAGTTTTGTAATAACAATCGACGAGTTTTGTAGTAACAATTGACGAGTTTCGTAGTAACAATTGACGAGTCTTGTGGTAAAATTGACGAGTTTTGTAGTAACAAATCGACGAGTTTAGTAGTAACATCGACGAGTTTTGTAGTAACAATTGACGACTTTTGTGGTAAAATTGACGAGTTTTGTAGTAACAATTGACGAGTTTTGTAGTAACAATCGACGAGTTTTGTAGTAACAATTGACGAGTTTTGTAGTAACATCGACGAGTTTTGTAGTAACAATTGACGAGTTTTGTGGTAAAATTGACGAGTTTTGTAGTAACATCGACGAGTTTTGTAGTAAAATCGACGAGATTTGTGGTAAAATTGACGAGTTTTGTGGTGACAATTGACGAGTTTTGTAGTACAACAGGATAACTCTCTGCTGCCAGTATATCAGTTAGAATTACATTATTTCTCTTTATTCTAAGGTGTTCTGAAGACAAACACTAAAAAAAACATGCAGAAATAGTTTTTGAGTGGCGGGAACTATTGCTGTTTTGTCCCACTGACCAGACCCACCACCCGTCTTACGCCCCCAACCCCCCCCCCTCTGTGACGGTAAGTATTTATGTACCCGATTTAACTACACACACCCTGAGTTTATAGGAATGGCGAATATAAATTAATAAATCTGCTTGTGTAAAATTGAAAACGAGCGCCAAAGATAACGAAATTTTATCTGGTCACATATGTCAACACCGTTATAGGACGATTAAGATGAACGTCGTCCGACCATCACCACGGGTGCATACTATAAGTTACAGGGCGTTTGATTGGCGGATACCGTGTCATGTGAGGCGAAGTGAAAACAATATTGGGTGAGGCCGCAGGACAACGTATCCGCCAACTAAACGCCATATAACGTATTTATTATACCAACGACCCCGAACCAATTAAAACACTTTGTTATAGGCCTAACATTTAAGTGCAGTCGGGCCGTGAAGAATTTCTCCGAATCAAAATGGCGGAAGCCTCGTGAAAAGACCCCATAAGTTTTCCCATATGGTTCAGTGCGGCCACACTACTTACGAAAGCTGATTGGTCAAACTTAATAGTCGGCATAATAAATGATTATTTGAGCTTTCATATATATACTCCACGCGAATCGCGACAATTCAGATTGACTCGTTCTTTTGTTATAGAGGGATTCACCATGTTGGAATAGGTTACACACCAGTAAATATTTTATATATACATGTATGTGTAGCCAAACGAACTCGGCCTCACTGGGCGTCATCTTATTATTATTTTAAGTGCGGCTCCTATATAAGAGTGTACATTCGGATGTAATACAAAGTGACTGCACGTTTTTGCTTTTTGTCAAAGTGACAGTGTCCAGTGTCAGTTTGACAATTTAAGGAAACCTTTGTGACAATGTTTATGATTTTTTTTCCGGAGAGGTTAGCGAGATACCGTGCACAGAAGAAGCCGAAGATCGAAAAAGTCGACCAACTATAATTCTCCCTCGGAAGTCACATTTTGTCCCAAACGTGTGTCACATTGGACTTACACGCACGAAAAAAGAGACACGCAGTCAAGCTGTGTGCGATTTAAGACCAAAATGTGACTGTAAAAAACACGGGACACCTTTTCGTTTTTCGCACGATATTTCATTAATCTCTGCAGTAATGAAACCACAAAAACGCCCACCGGGCCCGGGTTTCCCAACATGCTGAATTCATTACCTGCAATGAAACTGACAAATATATATTTTCGAAAGCATGTAGACAATGCCACTTTAAACAAGCCGTTTATTTGTTTTTGTTATGATACGTACCTGATTTGAAAATCATGATAGCTCTCTAGATTATCCATACACCATTGTCGAGGTTAACGGAAAACCAAAACGTCGACGAAGCCGCCTCTTTGAAATAAAGCATGTTTCGGCAAAACTTGAAAGCGAAATCAACACGTTCAAAGTTGTAACTGATTTTTATCTGGACGAATCGCGCCATCTTTCTATTTCCAATTTGAGACGCAAAATACCCCTCGGTTATGTCCCGATTTATAGATGGAGTGCAGATGAACAACATAGTTCAGCTACAAAGCCATTAACGCCAGAGCCCGACGTGTGGGATAATCGCTACAAAGACCATCCAATTAACCTGACCGAAGTACCTTTAGATGCAAGATTTTGTCCCGATCTGTCGGGAGACGGTGGAACAACCCCAAGTTGAGCTACAATGTTATTAACCTCAGAACGAGACGTCCGACGTAATCGCGACTAGGTCCGCGTTACTAACGTGACCATGCATTTCTCTCCGGTCTGTCAAGTTGATGCGCAATGTCATTAACGTCAGAACGCGACATCCGATGTTATCGCGACCAGGCCCAAGTTACTAACATGGCCACAGCACTTCTATGTGCCAAGTTTTGCTCATATCTGCCAAAAAACAGCAGTGACGAGGGACCAATATCAAGTTGAGCTACAACGTCATTAACGTCAAAACGCGACGTCTGAGGTAATCGGGACCAGGTCCACGTAAATAACATGGCCACAATACGTCTATGTACTATGTTTCGAACTGATATGCCGATAAACTGCGGAGGAGTGACGAGGGACCATCATCGAGTTGAGCTACAACGTCATTAACTTCAGAACGCGACGTCTGATGTAATGGAGACCAGGTCCAAGTTAATAACATGGCCATAGTACTTCTAGGTACGAAGTTTCGCCTCGATCTGCCGAGAAACAGCGGATGAGTGACGATGGATCACCATCCGGTTGAGCTACAACGTCATTGCCCCAGGACGCAACGGCTAACGTAACCGGGACCTGTTCCACATCAATAACATGGCCACAATACGTATATGTACCAAGTTTCGTCCCGATCTGCCGATAAACAGCGGATGAGTGACGATGGACCACCATCAGGTTGAGCTACAACGTCATTAACGTTAGAACGCGACATATGACGTAATGGGGACCAGGTCCATGTTAATAACATGGCCACAGTACTTCTAGGTACGAAGTTTCGCTCATATCTGCCGAAAAACGGCACAGCAGTGACGAGGGACCAATATCAAGTTGAGCTACAACGTCATTAAGGTCAGAACGCGACGTCCGAGGTAATCGGGATCAGGTGCACATAAATAACATTGCCACAATACGTCTATGTATCATGTTTCGTCCCGATCTGCCGATAAACAGCGGATGAATGACGATGGACCACCATCAGATTGAGCTACAATGCCATTAACGTCAGGACGCGACGTTTGACGTAATGGGGGCCAGGTTCAAGTTAATAACATGGCCATAGTACTTCTAGGTACGAAGTTTGGCTCAGATCTGATGAGAAACGACGCAGCAGTGACGAGGGACCAACATCAAGTTGAGCTACAACGTCATTAACGTCCACCACACACACACTTAAACAAAAAAACATTGCTATTACTATATTACTGATTTTATTAAGTCCAAACATGCCTTTGAAACTGACTAAAATTGTTGCTACAAAACTCGACGAGTATTACTACAAAACTCGTTAGCTTGTTTTTTACTACAAAACTCGTCGATATTTTACTACAAAACTCGTAACCCAAATTACTACATAACTCGTCGATTGTACTACAAAACTCGCGAGCTACCACAAAACTCGTCGATTGTTACTACATAACTCGTGAGCTACCACAAAACTCGTCAGTTACTACATAACTCGGCGTAACACCGAGTTATGTAGTAACTGACGAGTTTTGTGGTAGCTCACGAGTTATGTAGTAACAATCGACGAGTTTTGTGGTAGCTCACGAGTTTTGTAGTAAAATCGACGAGTTATGTAGTAATTTGGGTTACGAGTTTTGTAGTAAAATATCGACGAGTTTTGTAGTAAAAAACAAGCTAACGAGTTTTGTAGTAATACTCGTCGAGTTTTGTAGCAACATTTTTTAGTCAGTTTCATGAGGCGGGTTTGGACTTAATACAATCGTATATAGTAAATGCAATGTTTTTTTATGTAAGATTTTGTGTGGTGGACGTTAATGACGTTGTAGCTCAACTTGATGTTGGTCCCTCGTCACTGTTGCGTCGTTTCTCATCAGATCTGAGCCAAACTTCGTACCTAGAAGTACTATCGCCATGTTATTAACTTGAACCTGGCCCCCATTACGTCAAACATCGCGTCCTGATGTTAATGACATTGTATCTCAATCTGATGGTGGTCCATCGTCATTCATCCGCTGTTTATCGGCAGATCGGGACGAAACTTGATACATAGACGTATTTAGGCAGTGTTATTTATGTGGACCTGGTCCCGATTACCTCAGATATGAGCGAAACTTCGTACATAGATGTACTATGGCCATGTTATTAACTTGGACCTGGTTCCCATTACGTCAGCTGTCGCGTTCTGACGTTAATGACGTTGTAGCTCAACCTGATGGTAGTCCATCGTCACTCATCCGCTGTTTGTCGACAGATCTGGACGAAACGTGGTCCATAGACGTATTGTGGCCATGTTATTGGTGTGGACCAGGTCCCGATTACGTTAGCCGTCGCGTCCTGGCGGCAATGATGTTGTAGCTCAACCTGATGGTGACCCCTCGTCACTCATCCGCTGTTTCTCGGCAGATCTGAGCTAAACTTCGTACCAGGAAGTACTACGGCCATGTTATTAACCTGAAACTGGTGCCCATTACACCAGACGTCGCGTTATGACGTTAATGACGTTGTAGCTCAACTCGATGATGGTCTCTCATCACTCCTTCGCAGTTTATCGGCAGATCAGTTCGAAACATGGTACATAGACGTATTGTGGCCATGTTATTTATGTGGACCTGGTCCCGAGTACCTCAGACGTCGCGTTCTGACATTAATGACGTTGTAGCTCAACTTGATATTGGTCCCTCGTCACTGCTGTGCCGTTTTTCGGCAGATATGAGCGAAACTTCGTACATAGATGTACTATGGCCATGTTATTAACTTGGACCTGGTCCCCATTACGTCAGATGGTGGTCCATCGTCACTCATCCGCTGTTTATCGACAGATCGGGACGAAACTTGGTTCATATACGTATTGTGGCCATGTTATTGGTGTGGACCAGGTCCAGATTACGTTAGCCGTCGCGTCCTGGCGCAATGACTTTGTAGCTCAACGGGTTGTGATCCATCGTCACTCATCCGCTGTTTCTCGGCAGATAGAGGCGAAACTTCGTACCTAGATGTACTATGGCCATGTTATTAACTTGGACCTGGTCCCCATTACACCAGTCGTCGCGTTATGATGTTAATGACGTTGTAGCTCAACTCGATGATGGTCCCTCGTCTCTCCTCCGCAGTTTATAGGTAGATCAGTTCGAAACTTGGTACATAGACGTATTGTGGCCATGTTATTAACTTGGACCTGGTCCCGATTACCTCAGACGTCGCGTTCTGACGTTAATGACGTTGTAGCTGAACTTGATATTGGTCCCTTGTCACTGCTGTTTTTCGGCAGATATGAGCGAGACTTGGCACATAGAAGTGCTGTGGCCATGTTAGTAACTTGGGCCTGGTCGCTATAATATCGGATGTCGCGTTCTGACGTTAATGACATTGCGCATCAACTTGACAGACCGGGGAGAAACGTCGTATCTAGAAGTAGCATGGTCATGTTAGTAACACGGACCTAGTCGCGATTACGTTGGACGTCTCGTTCTGAGGTTAATAACATTGTAGCTCAACTTGGTGTTGTTCCACCGTCTCCCGACAGATCGGGACAAAATCTTGTATCTAAGGGTACTTCGGTCAGGTTAATTGGATGGTCTTGTTAGCGATTGCCCCACACGTCGGGCTCTGACGTTAATGGCTTTGTAGCTGAACTATGTTGTTCATCTGCACTCCATCTATAAATCGGGACATAACCTAGGGGTATTTTGCGTCTCAAATTGGAAATAGAAAGATGGCGCGATTCGTCCCGATAAAAATCAGTTACAACGTGTTGATTTCGCTTTCAAGTTTTGCCGAAACATGCTTTATTTCAAAGAGGCGGCTTCGTAGACGTTTTGGTTTTCCGCGAACCTCGACAATCATTATGGTTTATGGATAATCTGAAGAGCGATCATGATTTTCAAATCAGGTACGTATCATAACAAAAACAAATTAACGGCTTTTTTAAAGTGGCATTGTCTACATGCTTTCGAAAATATATATGTGTCAGTTTCATTGCAGGTAATGAATTCAGCATGTCGGGAAACCCGGGCCCGGTGGGCGTTTTTGTGGTTTCATTACTGCAGCGATTAATGAAATATCGTGCGAAAAAGGTGTCCCGTGTTTTTTACAGTCACATTTTGGTCTTAAAACGCACACAGCTTGACTGCGTGTCTCTTTTTTCGTGCGTGTAAGACCAATGTGACACAAATGTGACTTCCGGGGGAGAATTATAGTTGGTCGACTTTTTCGATCATCGGCTTCTTCTGTGCACGGTATCTCGTTAACCTCTCCGGGAAAAAAAATCATAAACATTGTCACTAGACACTGCCACTTTGACAAAAAGCAAAAATGTGCAGTCACTTTGTATTACATCCGAATGTACACTCTTATATAGCAGCCGCACTTAAAATAATAATAAGATGACGCCCAGTGAGGCCGAGTTCTTTTTAAATATTTACTGGTGTGTAACCTATTCCAACATGGTGAATCCCTCTATAACAAAAGAACGAGTCAATCTGAATTGTCGCGATTCGCGTGGAGTATATATATGAAAGCTCAAATAATAATTTATTATGCCGACTATTAAGTTTGACCAATCAGCTTTCGTAAGTAGTGTGGCCGCACTGAACCATATGGAACAACTTATGGGGTCTCCTCATGAGGCTTCCGCCATTTTGATTCGGAGAAATTCTTCACGGCCCGACTGCACTTCAATGTTAGGCCTATAACAAAGTGTTTAATTGGTTCGGGGTCGTTGGCATAATACATACGTTATATGGCGTTTAGTTGGCGGATACGTTGTCCTGCGGCCTCACCCAATATTGTTTTCACTTCGCCTCACATGACACCGTATCCGCCAACCAAACGCCCTGTAACTTATAGTATGCACCCGTGGTGATGGTCAGACGACATCCAGCTTAATCGTCCTATAACGGATGTTGACATATGTGACCAGATAAAATTTCGTTATTTGGCTTGGCTAGCAATGTTTGTCTAGCAAAAGTAACCGGTAATCGGTAATGCCAATAAGGAGTTCGTCGCTAACAGCGCACCAAGGCGAATCGGTGATGACCTTTGCTTTTCTATTAGTAGTGACTACGGCTGCTTTTGAATATTGTCTGTCTTAAATTAAAGTTTTTTTCAAGTATAAGTACTAATAATCATCTATTTCAAGGTTTTTATATCACTTTGAGATGTGTGTTGAAAGTTATATAATTGTACAATACATGCAAATAGTACTAGTACTACATGATTCAATGATGGATTCGCTGAATTTCATTTTACTTCAAATTGTTTACCAAAACTTAAAAGAGATGGCTGGGTGAAATGGGTGGCTTGGCGGAAATGGTTTCGAGGACGATGGCGTGTCTCAGATGTGACGCCACAAGGACCACCGACCAGCAGTGGTCACCAAAAAAAAAACCATAACAAAACACGGCCTTCTAATTTCACAATCTCGACAAATGGTGAACGCATTAAGTCACTTGAACAATTATTTGAGTGTGTTTTATTGAAGGGCATAGCGCTGTAGGCGTCGAACATACTAAATGTACCCCATGTTGTCATTTCCCTTGCACAAGATAAAATCGAACCCATTCATCGTATGTGCAAGTAGGGTCTTGGTCGATGCATGCCAATAGGTTAGTGTGAAATGTTATGAACGCCCGCTGTTTTCTCCAATTCGAGAACCGAGGTTATTCGGGTTACACCATTAATATTTTAAAACGCCGGGAGTGCTACAGTAACATCCAGCTGATTCGAACTTAGGAGGTTTTTTGTCTCTTCTGTAAATTGAAGATATATTTTGGTCGGACAATATACAATTTTTCTTACCAATATAGTATGGTCGTTGTACGCAAAAATGGGGTTGACCCAGAAAAATTGTTAAAGAAGCGATCTTGGTGTCATTCAAAGGCGGTCTGACAGTGGTAACTTTTTACGAGTAAGATAATGGTCAGGGTTAATCTTTTCTAAAGTGACAGGGTTAATCTTTTCTAAAGTGACGTTATTGATACGAGGAATATAAACGTGTGATTTAAAGACGCGAAATTCGTGTCGTTTGTGTGAGAGATGGGGGGGGGGGGGTAATACATATGATAATAATTTGTTCAGTTGCCGAATACCACCAAACTTATATATAATCATCTCCATTATACAATGCATGCATGAGTCTAATAGACGTGGTTTATATATGGCACAAGTGGTGCGATTCAAGTCATGCATGAGGGGAGTTGCTACAAAGTCTATACAAATATATTAATAGCACTGATTCCACCAAATCCATGCACGTTCGTCTCTAATGACATGATTAATTATATCACATTTGGGGCCGTTTGGGTATTAGATGGGGAGAGCAGATTCACTAGCATATATAAGAGTGTTCAATTCGCCGATATCCAACAAAGTTATATATAGTCATCTCCCAGACCATCTCCATGTCGTTATAAGGAGTGGTTGGCATTCCAATTTCACAATCTCGACATTGTGACCGAATTAAGTCACTTGAACAATTATATCTTCTCAACTGTCATATTTATATGGGGATGGAAATCAGGGCATTCCTATAATGATCTATCAAGCAACACAGATACATAGCAGAAAGCATTAAAAGTATTTTATATCAATCTATTTAAGAGCTACATATATTCATTCAAACTGAGGGACCTTGAATCGTCAGAGGATTGCATATTAGAATGGCTCATGTATATATTATAACACGATTGAGTCTGTCTCATTCAATATAGTTTCCACAAAAACAGTTACAATTGACAAGAGCTATGGAAATGTAGTGCAGGCCTGTTCAAAAATAGTGGTCGCAGCGTGCAGTCAAATATGGTTACTTCTGAGATAAAGGAAAACGCAGTCCGTAGCACATGACTTTTCAGGATCCTCTGACAAGTGTATATCTGCCCGATACAGAGGATTTCTTTCATATTTTAGAACAGACGCATCGCCTAACATAAACAATTCAAAATCTCGCTGTGTCGGACACATGTAGCTGCTATATAAATGCATAACATCATTTCTTTTAAACTGAAAATGATTAGCCAGTATATATATAGCACCAGAACAGAGGAGCACCTGGACATATCTTTAAGACATCTGTATCTTCACGAAGATGTGATAAACTAGATTGATTGATTGATTGATACATCTCTATGTAAAACACAATTGTCGTCTTTTATTGTTTCGAACTAATGTGTTTATGGTGTTCATGTTTCATGCTATAACGTCTGAATTATACGCAGTTGTAAATAAATAAAAACTTCTATATTGTGAGAGTGAATAAACGCGATAAACAAAATTATAATCGCTCCGACCTGACAAGGTGTGCCCTATTTATATTCCAAGTGTAAGAATCATGTTTTGTGATGCCATTTTGATATACAATTTATGAGAATACGTGTAACACTTTGAGAGCACGAGTATTCTCTATTCCCACCAAATATCCACAGAGGGTTTCACATCACTTTAACCTGGGCAACGCCGGGTAACCCTGCTAGTAATTCATATATACCGGTATAAGGGATAGGGGTGGTAGCAACTGATTTATAATAAATCATATAAACCGGTATTTCTTATTTTAAGGAATAGTTAGGTATCTTAGTCTCTGATTTATAGTAATTCAAGTATACCGGCCATTACGTATTAGAAGGGGTAGGGGTGCTACCACTGATTTATAGTAATTCATATATACCAGTATTCCTTATTATAAGGGATAGATGGTTGTAGCCTGTGCTTGTAGATTTATAGTAATTCATATATAACGGTATTCCTTATTTTTAGTGGTAGGGGCGGTAGTCTCTGATTTATAATAATTCATATAAAACGATAATTCTTTTTGTAATGGATAGCTAGGGGGTGATAGTCTCTGGTTTATAGTAAGTACTATATAAGGGGTTGGGGTGCTACCACTGATTTTTAATAATTCATATATGCATTACTTATGATAAGTGGTAGGGTTGGTATTGCCTCTGATTTATAGTAATTCATATATACCTGCATTCCTTATTATAAGGGGTAGGGGTGGTAGTCTCTGATTTATAATAATGCATGTATACCGGTATTTACATGCATGGTATACACATACATGACAATTGGTTGCACATATAACATTTATTTGTAGCGCCTATTATTGTATATTATATACCTATATATACTATATACATCCTCATATACATGTACAAATATAGTCGCACTGCAATCACGCACATACATATACATAAGTTGTACTGTATTTTAGTATATATGTATAATATACCGGTTATATGGGCCTTTATAATTACGCGTCACCATTTTGTGACGGTAACCGGGCTGCACCTTTAAATAAATTTACCGATGTATTAGATTCGACGCGACGAAAATGCGTCCGTCTGAAACAAAATTGACCGCAGTCGCGTCACTGACGGATTTAATACAATTAGATTCGAGTCGACAAAAATCGGTCGTTTGGAACGGGCCTAACCAGCTTATCTTGTGCACGTTAATATCGGCGTAGCCCGAGTTCCTGCCAGCCGGAGGAAACCCGGGCTAACATCTGCAGAGGGAAATATCACAACAATAATTGTCAGCCCGATGAATCCATTTATGGCAACGCAAATTGCCTTTAAATTGTCGACGAGTGGACAATGCCACATTAGTTGTACTATTTTCAACGCATGTAAATATTCAAACCCCGGCCATTAATGTGTGGTATAAATGCATTCTTGACGCAACTGTCGATTTGTCATACATGGCCAAATATTTATGTAAACGCAAAGCGTCCAGACAAGTTAAGGTTACATACGAAATTATTCAGTTGTTGGGCCCATGTATGTAGGCATATTCTACCGCGATTTAAGACCACGCGCACTTAACGGGTAATACAACAGTCCACGTGAGACATCCATACATAATGAATTTTGTTTTTGGATTCCTGTCATATTCGCTACTAATACATGATTATGGTTCGGATCATAATCGTTAATGGGTGGAGGAGATGATCTCCCGACGCTTTGGACCACCCCGAGCGTTTCGTGCTCGAACTACTCAGTCTACTACAAATTCGTTAATAATAAAAGATATCGCTCATCCGCTTGCGATATATTTTTACCGCGGTTTAAAATGCCATGTGCTCGTAACACGTAACACGATAACAGGTAATAACTAAATCCACATGAGGCATCCGCACCCATGGGATTTGTATATATATATTGTCACTTTGTTTCGGCTTGATTTGGGATCTTATTTCTGCACAATAAGTCACATATAGCTATTAGAACATTCCATCGCCCATTCGCGGCGCGATGGTATGTTTGACGTGATTTAATATACCGAGTGCCTCTAAGACCTCACATGAAGAAAAATATTTTCGACCCGCCCATACGATTGTGAGTTATATGCCCAATATTCCTTCATTGAGATAATATAAAAAAGCCACTTAGCTGACTACTAAGAATATCGCCCATTCGCGCGTGACATATACTTTAATAAACTGTGCCCTTAACGGTGATAACAAATATTGAAATCCATATTGTACATGAATGGTGTCTGTAGGTGTCGGTTGTTATTAACGTATGATTCACATTCGATGTGATAAATGTTCATTTATTTAGTATATAATATGTCAAGATAGAGAAATGTACCCATTCGCATCAAGAAAGCGCCCATACAAGTGGGAATTAAACATGAACATATTCCTTTATTTGGGTCATATCTCGAAGCATAGCTATTCACAAAGGAAATCGCCCATTCGCATACGAAAGTTGTGTTTGATGTGTCCAGTGCCTTAACAGTGAATACAACATCTACGTAAGAAATCCAAACGAGGGGTTTATGTAGAAGGAGAAACTTGTTTCTTTACAAGTGGGTTCTTAACACTTTCGCAAACACTTCATTACTAGCTCACAACTTTTGTAATAAAAAGCCAGTTTTTTGTAATAATCCGGGTTCTTTCAAATGTGGGCGAATTTTGTTTTGAAAAGTGGGAGCTTATGGTTTTTCTTACAAAAGTGGATATTTCAGATTATTAGAAGGGGTAACCAACTTGGTCAAAAAAATTAATACGCCATGGCGATCGCCCATAACAATTTTACTACAAAACTCGTCAATTTTCACCACAAAACTCGTCAATTTTACCACAAATCTCGTCGATTTTACTACAAAACTCGTCGATGTTACTAAAAAAACTCGTCGATTGTTACTACAAAAATTGTCAATTTTACCACAAAACTCGTCAATTGTTACTACAAAACTCGTCAATTTTCACCACAAATCTCGTCGATTTTACTACAAAACTCGTCAATTGTTACTACAAAACTCGTCGATTTTACTACAAAACTCGTCAATTTTACAACAAATCACGTCGATTTTACTACAAAACTCGTCAATTGTCACCACAAAACTCGTCAATTTTACTACAAATCTCGTCGATTTTACTACAAAACTCGTCGATGTTACTACAAAACTCGTCAATTGTTACTACAAAACTCGTCGATTTTTAATACAAAACTCGTCAATTTAACCACAAAACTCGTCAAGTTGAGTTACAACGTCATTACTTCCCAACGCGACGTCCGAGGTAATCGCGACCAGGTCCAAGTTAATAACATAGTCATAATTCCTCTAGGTCCGAAGTTTCGCCCCGATATGTCGAGAAACGACGGATGAGTGCCGACGGACCAACATTAGATTGAGCTACAACGCCATTAACGTCAGGACGCGACGTTTTTGACCATGTCCACATAAATAACATAGCCACAATACGTATATGTACCAAGTTTCGAACTGATCTGTCGATAAACTGCGGAGGAGTGACGAGGGGCCATTATAGAGTTGAGCTACAACGTCATTAACGTCAGAACGCGACATCTGACGTAATGGGGACTAGGTCCAAGTTAATAACATGGCCATAGTACTTCTAGGTACGAAGATTCGCTCATATCTGCCAAAAAACGGCACAGCAGTGACGAAGGACCAATATCGAGTTGAGCTACAACGTCAATAACGTCGGAACGCGACGTCCGAGGTAATCGCGACCAGGTCCAAGTTAATAACATAGTCATAATTCCTCTAGGTCCGAAGTTTCGCCCCGATATGTCGAGAAACGACGGATGAGTGCCGACGGACCAACATTAGATTGAGGTGACGTTTACACATAGCCGGTGAAGCCGTTACCCGGCGAACCCGTTAGCCGGCGAAGGTTGGGCAGAGTGTTTACACATCGCCGGCGAAGATACGCATATATTCATGTGTCTCCTTTTCGTTTTAGTTCTCACTGAACTGCAATATGATATTGCTGTACACCTGTAAACATCTAGCCGCTTCCTGTTAGAGATATGGCTGGGCAGTATAGTGAAATGAAACTTTTTTGAAATGGAAATGCCGAAATTATTAATATCCAACTCAAACGTTCAGGTATTGCTATTGGTAATTTTATAGATATTTATAGATGTTTGGGTTCACATACAGCCTGTGAAGTGAGTGTCGCACCAAAAGCATGGCCATTGTCAGTTTTGAGATCTTTTCGTCGCATACATCTACAAATTGGTGTCTGATCATTCGGATTGGTTTTTATATTATATATATAAGTTTCAACATCGCGAATCAAATGTGACACATTTTCCGTTTGCACATTATACAATAAAATATGTTTTTCATTTTACCCGGGCGTTCACCATGTCCATGTATATAGGGCCGTGGCGATGGGGGGTCTCATCACAACTTTAATCAAAATATTCAAAAGCTGGAAATTTCATACCTGACACGGCAATAGTTGGACATTTGACATCAGCAATATGTTGAAATTGTTCTCGTAGTTTTATTTTCAACAATTTGTTATTGGTGATTTCATTAGGCAACATTTGCTTATTTTTTTACCAAATTGTTGGACTGAAATGACCATCAGTTGGAAATGATCCAACCTTATTAGAGGTGCGTCAAGTTTGGAAAATGTCCAACAATTGGAAATCTTAAGGCTGGATGCTAGGATTTTGCAATTTTCAGGGTTCAGATTAAAAAAAATTCTCACACCTGGCCATAACCACGGTCGTTCGATAAATACCAAAGATGAACAGTCCCACACCTCCAAATCAGGCCCTCTAGACCCGTCCCTGTGTAAATATGTCCACGGCGCACTCAGATTTAGATTATTGAACTAATTGTCCATTAAGTTTGAATCCACAGAAACGTGCCATCCCATTTCTTCCATATATATATATGGACATACATGTACATGAATTAATTCCCTCGAATGCGCAACAAATGTACCATGCACATGCAGAGTACGTGTACCATCATCGGTTAGTATTTATAATAATAGCTTATAACCAAGGTGCGTGACCACCGACCTGACAGCTGATTAGAGACAATCAAACTGGCACACTGACCAATATATACACAGGTGAAAAGCGGGCTGGTCTATCCGCGATTGCACAATAATATTGTTCGAGTTAATTGTTGAAAGGAAATCACCCATGACGGCATGACCCCAGATAAACATCTAACTTAACCGCAGAGCGAATTAGAATCCATACGACAATCAGGTGCTTGTACTAAATCATTTTATCCAAAAGTTGAAAACCGTATAGCTGAGTATCCGGATAGCCGTAATTCTTATCCGGCGAAGTATAAACACTCTATTGTTATCGCTGCCGGCTAAAGCGAATGCGATCTTCGCCGGGTAATGTATAAACACCCCCTGAGCTACAACTACCAAGTTTCGAACTGATCTGCCTATAAACTGCGGAGGAGTGACGAGGGACCATCATCGAGTTGAGCTACAACGTCATTAACGTCAGAACCCGACGTCTGGTGTAATGGGGACAAGGACCAAGTTTCGCCTCTATCTGCCGAGAAACAGCGGATGAATGACGATGGACCACCATCAGATTGAGCTACAATGTCATTAACGTCCGGACGCGACGGCTAACGTAATGGGGGCCAGGTTCAAGTTAATAGCATGGCCATAGTACTTCTAGGTACGAAGTTTTGCTCATATCTGCCGTTTTGACGTAATGGAGACCAGGTCCACATAAATAACGTGGTCACAATACGTTCATATCTGCCGAAAAACGGTACAACAGTGACGAGGGACCAATATCAAGTTGAGCTACAACGTCATTAACGTCAGAACGCGACGTCTGGGGTAATTGGGACCAGGTCCACATAAATAACATGTACCAATTTTCCAACTGATCTGCCGATAAACTGCGGAGGAGTGACGAGGGACCATCATCGAGTTGAGCTATAACGTCATTAACGTTAATAACATGGCCATAGTACTTCTAGGTACGAAGTTTCGCTCATATCTGCCGAAAAACGGCACAGCAGTGACGAGGGACCAATATCAAGTTGAGCTACAACGTCATTAACGTCAGAACGCGACTGAGGTAATGTGGACCAGGTCCACATAAATAACATGGCCACAGTACGTATATGTATCAAGTTTCGTCCCGATCTGCCGATAAACAGCGGATGAATGACGATTGACCCTCATCAGATTGAGCTACAATGTCACGTCATGACGCGACGTTTGACGTAATGGGGGCCAGGTTCAAGTTAATAGCATGGCCATAGTACTTCTAGGTACGAAGTTTAGCTCGCTCAGATCTGCGAGAAACGGCGCCGCAGTGACGAGGGATCAACATCAAGTTGAGCTACAGTGTCATTAACGTCCACCACACAAACAATTACACAAAAAACATTGCATTTACTATATACGATTTTATTAAGTCCAAACCCGCCTTTGAAACTGACTAAATATTGTTGCTACAAAACTCGACGAGTATTACTACAAAACTCGTTAGCTTGTTTTTTACTACAAAACTCGTCGATATTTTACTACAAAACTCGTAACCTGAAATTACTTCATAACTCGTCGATTTTACTACAAAACTCGTGAGCTACCACAAAACTCGTCGATTGTTACTACATAACTCGTGAGCTACCACAACACTCGTCAGTTACTACATAACTCGGCGTAACACTAACTATAAAAAAATAAGATGCTAGAAAATCTTCTAAGTATACTACCAAGATAATTTTGCTTATTTTATGTTGATTTTTCTCAAAATAAGAAAAACATTTTGGCAGTGTGTATATAAAAAAAACGATTGATTGTCTGTTTTGATTAACCCTAAATACGAGGGTGTATGGCGGGACCTGCGCTGGTGCAGCATTACATATCCCGTGCCTTTACATTCTCTTAGATATGCTCGTCTCCCACATGGGAGCCTCGCATTTAAGAGAATACACTGGTTAACAAGGTCAAAGTAAATATTGTTACGCCAAAGTATTATCTTATATGCATGGGAGACTCGCATATTTATCAGAATGCATTGGCACAGGGTTTTCGCAAAATTCAGAAAGCTCCAGTCATGGAAGGGGTAACCCAGACGATTGCAGAGCTACGTCTTAAATGCTTGCACCGGTGTAGTTTTTCTCAGTCATTATAGCCCAGGCAAAAATGGACATAGGTTTCGCATCGAAAGGGAATGTATGAGACCTACATTTTTGGTTAGGGTAATTACTTAACTTTCGGAATCCGTATGTTGGATTTGTCAGGCAGGCGGACTTTTTATTTACCGCGGGATTTTCTTGAGGCACCCGGTGAAAAAATAAGTCATTTTAAAAATAAAGTCGACATAAATCATAGCGTATATTCACACCTTTTGAAAGGATATATTCGTCCAATTTTGATACATTACAATGCGCTGATGGCCAGACTAAGGTAATAATTGTAACCATCGAATCTCGGAATGACAATCAGAACGTCATGACTGTGACGTCATATATTTTTTAGGATGAGAAGAATATGACGATTCACGCAATACGCTATCTATTGTATCTTATGAAACATAAATCAAGACGGTTATACAAATTATTGTATAGCACTGGAAACGACTTCCAATTCGCTATATTTAAATATATCATTTATCGGTGCTGAAAGTACTGCATTATTTTGTCTTTAAATGCAGAAAAACCAACCCTCACCCAAAACTAAGAGGATCCAGTAAGGCACACAGAACGCACGATTAATTACCGAAATGGCGTAATTAACAAACGGTCATTGAAATGCTTTAAAGCATTTTGTTTAAATATGTGCAGCTGGTATGTGCAGACCATTTAAGTAAAAATATGATATTATGTACCTCCTGACTCGAAACTAAAATCAATTTCATATCCCCCCCCCCCCCCAAAAGAGATTCTAAGTTCGGACGGCAGAACGTAGAAAGGGTGGATGTAATTGTTGTATATGGCAATTTCATTTCGTCTTGGATTACTAACTCTAAGATGGCTGCCAATATGGTGGCCGATATATCGGTGAAAATTGTGTAATATGTAAGAATGCACAATTACTTGCTTAAATGGCTTAACTAACAAAACAGCTGTTGATAGACTGCTAAACTATGATTTAAGATATATATCCCGATCTCCAAACTCGAACATTAAAGTGAAAATATTACGCACTGCTCCTCTTGGAACCAATTTAGGTATTTTTCTCCAATAATAATTTAAAGCCCATTTTTGTCATCTTATCGGAAGGCATACAGAACAAAATGTAGCGTGGTGGAGATATTACGTGTGTACGCTAATTTCAGGTCCGTTTTGGACTACAAAATGGCTTAATAACCCCAAAATGGCTTACAATATTGTGGTAGGTATGGGTGGAAATGGTGAAATATGTGATGCATCACTAAAACGCCATCATCGCCGCCCTGCAATGTCTAATAAATGCAACACAACGTAATATTATATTCGTTTTACCATGCTATTCTGTGACATGATGACTAATTATATTTAAAATTGCTACCTGAATGGAACCCATGATTGACGAATATTGCATTCATGAGCATTCGTGCTCAAATAATCTGTGTTCCTTGAAATCTGTGGCAATTTGAGCGAGGTACTTGCAAATGAACAGGATTGTTTAAAACAAAGTCCAGAGTATAATATTAATACATTGAATGCTGCTGTTTGTCACCTGCTAGTCACATCTGACATAATCAATATGAAATTACTTAAACCCGACAATAGAAGATGAGTCTATCTCAATGAATAGTATTCTGCGTGATATAAAATATGTTGGTGCATATGATGTGGATAGCTCGTGGATACCATCGGCTTATTATCGCCCTCGGGTGTATACTGTTCTAGATATTCTAGATAGCTATGGTTCGCTGGGCGTTTTATTTATAGATAATGGGTTTTTCCGGTTGTGACAATTCGCAGTAGGTCCCTATTTGCGGAGGTCTATTTGCGGAGATCCCCGAATTCGCTGAGGTCCCCTAAAATGGTCGAAATATGTTGATTTTAATGAGGGAACGGGTGCGTATATGTCAATTGATACGTATTTTAAACACATAACGACACGATCATCATAATAGTGGTTTGATCTATCAATCATATCGTCATCATCATCATCATCATAATACGGAACAAGTCTTTCGACTTTTCGTCCCAATAACATTATTGCAATGCTTGTTTACAAATATATGTATCGTCATTCGATATTTACTTGTGAGTCACTTTAACATATTACTTGTCGTCGAACTCGTATTTTATATAATAGAAGAATGAGTCTATGTATATTTTGAATTGATCGAGTGTTGGAGCTTCAACAGCGAAGTCTGACAGAGCGTTCCAGCTATTTACCACCCTCTGCGTGAAGAAATATTTTCCTATGACCTTGTTAACAATGGGCATCTGTTGCCTTTTATTATGTCATCTTGTTCTTCCTGATGAATGTCTTTCTAATAGGTCACAGGCATTGATATTGTAATGACCATTCAACAGTTTATATACCTCGATTAGATCTCCTCTAAATATTCCATATTTTAAAGACATCAGATTGAGTCTTATCATTCGGTCTCGGTAGCATAGAGTTTTGATTTGACGAACTTCTAGTCTCATTGCTTTTCTTTGTATTTCTCTAACACAATGCTTTGATATTTGTGATGTGGGCTCCATGCAGAGTTATATTATTCGATGATAGGTCTGACCATGCTTATGTAGATCGATTAGAAAGTGTCGATGTCCAAGTTCGTGAAAGTTCTGTTGACTATGCCGACGATTTGAGAAGCTTTATTGTTTTAGGATATTATATGAAGGCTAATCTGGCCGTGTCAAATTGAGCTATATCGATGGGATATCTCGCATGTCAACACATTTCGGGTTTTCGTGGTGTGTGTATTCGCTGGATGTTTTATAGTTGCAATATGTAACTATTATGACCGCGTTAATTGCTTTCGATGTTTAGGTATGAACAATGGCTGGGCCATGCACTCTTGGCGCGAACACAATGCCTCCGATTTTTGATCCGCATTTAGAAGCTTTCTGATGTGGTGAATGAGAAACCTGCAGTAATAAGCCGTAGTTTTTTTTATAATTTGACGGATTAGTTGTTTTAACGGAATTCTGAGGCGGTGCATTCATGTAACCAATATATTTTATATTATAATTTATATTTATGGCTAATAATATGATCTTGAGGGCGTTACCATTTCTGATTATGGTTTTCTTGTTCTCATTTTGCCGACGAGCCTGCAGAAATATCAACGGCAAAGGAGCGAGGGTCGCGCCTATGGTCTGTATTAATTAAATGACTGCTTCCGAGCTATGTTGTTTCATCATGCAGCATGAAATCGTTTCAAATGTGTAGTCGTCAGGTGAGCAATTTTCATGTTCACTCAGTGAAAGATTAAACTGTTGTTTGTAACGTCGTGTACACGTATATCAGGCACTTTGTTTTGTTTGTGGTATAAATGTGATACCAACATCTAGTGTGTATTTATCTTTTACCATAATGCTTCTCGAAACAATGACGTATTTCCCCAACGAGTGGTCTACTCTAAACTGCGTGTGTGGAATCGATGCGACAAACCAGCTTCGAGAATGCTGTCTGAACACCCACTCTCCCTCTTCACGTGAATGCAGCCTTAACACACACGCTCGTCAACTGTACCTGTAATGGGGCTACCCTCTTCAGCTGAGACTTCTGGTCTCGTTGCATTCTGAAGATGTCTATTTGTTTCTGCGACAATATTAATAACAACTCAGTGTCAATGGTGCTAAGATGTTGCTGTTGTAAAAATACCTTTCTGATTCGGCTGTCCTGTTGTTCCATTAACATTTGCATTCTTCGGATCCATGCAAATAGTTGGACGTCTCTTGTATATACGTATATTGTATGTACCTAACTACAATCTATACATGCATGGTAATACATTTTATTCACCATAGGCTTTGCTATACGCTTGGATCTCAAGTTGCGGCAATTTAATTGTCTATCATCGAAGTGAGCCTATATAAATAACTTAATAAAATAATAGAGCAAATGCAAACATATTCGACATTATTCACCACATAAAGAAAGAACACGCATATACAACATTGACCATACAGCAAATTAGTGGCGGCGGCAGGGTGCAACCTCATATGAGAAAATATCGACATTTCAATATGAGAACCTGATTTCATTTCATTTCATATCAGCGATAACCAGATTGGCATTTTGGAATACTTGCTCAAATAGTTCGCCATTGAGATTGGCACATTCGTATGTTAAACTATAGTATCATATATTTGTCGATGTTTGTTGTCTCCTTGTATATATTTTATCATTAATTGAAAGTAAAACAATTATGAGTTAGACACCGATTATTTCCGAACATCAAAATTGAATCAGCGCCAAAGGTTTCAAAATCCAAATTCCCAAATCTGACAAATCATTAAAACCCCAAAAAGAAACGAGGAATAGACCATAAGCGGCAAACGATTGAACTAAGTGATTAATGACACCTCGTGCGAGTACCCCTGGAAACAATGATAGCTGTCGGCTGATCGAGATGCCCCCATACCATCATCGCAGTCTGGGCTAGACGAAGTTCGCGCGGGTTCGCACCCTGACATGAGCGAAAATTGGGACCGATTTGCAAGGTAGATGTGAGTTGAGGGACATATCAATGTGTTATTCCGATCAATTCATGGCCATTTCGATACGAAATGAGAATTTGTTCACTCTCACTGAAGCAAGCACATTTGAAGCAATGATACTCATACTCAGTGCCTCCATTAATATAATATATATACCATTGTTGTCGAAGCGGATCCCATACGTAAGACGGCCGTGATAATACAGAGACCGGTGAATTCTTCCAAACCCTAAATCATCATCGCCGCTTTCATTGATTAGTGTCCAATAACGCACAGAAGATGAGCACTCGTCGTACACAATTAATTCCGTTAGGTCAGATTTTGCATCTTTTGAAAGATTATCTGATCTGTGATAAACATACGAATAGTCATACAGAATGAGAACCCCCATGTGTGTGCAAAATAAATATATAGTTTCTGCTGAACAAGTTCGCGAAGAACAACCGTTTTATCTGTAATATATGAAGAAAAAAACGTTTTATCTGTAATATATGAAAACAACCGTTTTATCTGTAATATATGAAAACAACCGTTTATCTGTAATATATGAAAACAACCGTTTTATCTGTAATATATGAAAACAACCGTTATATCTGTAATATATGAAAACAACCGTTTTATCTGTAATATATGAAAACAACCGTTTTATCTGTAATATATGAAAACAACCGTTTTATCTGTAATATATGAAAACAACCGTTTTATCTGTAATATATGAACGCGATAACCTATAATAAATATAAAATTCTGTTTCCATGTTGGCGGAGAAGTACACTTTGTTTCTCCTTTTCTACCTTATGCTACATTTGGACGTGTCGTATGCAGACCAGGAGACCTGCTGCTGTTGCAAGTGCAATTGGTGTTCAAAGACATATTATGGACTTGTTCGGGTGCATGAAACTGATATGTTAGTACTTAGTAGGCGCTGTGCCAGCTGGCGGAATGTGGAAGTGTACTAACATCTCCGAAAATCTGAAGCAAATCGACCATACCACTCCATAGAAAATATCGTCTGAAATAGGTTCAATTGTAATTTAATATAGTTACTTCTCGATTCTGGACGCCACTATCGGCGACAAACAAACGAAAATTATTTCGCCATCGATAGTCACTGCATTTAATTGATTTATGAAAACGACGGTGTGTGTTGTCAATTTGGATATAATATTTGTAAAAATAACTACATTAAGCATGATTATGCTTCTTTTATATTTGATCATCCCACCGGAGACATTCACATCACTTTAAATAAAGACTCGTTAAGCTTAATATTATGAATACGATTTTTCAAGGAGGCTTACCTGCACAAACACCCGGACATTCGTTAAAGTTCCAGAAACAAAATATAACTAAAAGTATACAAAACACTCTTCTTCACAAAACGCGTTAACGATTGAAATTCTCCGACTTCATAATATATGCAGATCAAAGATCTTAGTCAGTTCAAAACCTACTTGGACTTCTATGGCAAGAAACGTCAAGTCGATGGATCAGAACTGTGATTATCTGACGATCGTTTGTTTTCAAACAGTTGTTATCCGTCCTGTTAATTGAAAAAATTACCAGACTGTCCGATTTGCTTTTGCAAGGAGGCTTAATTGCACAAACGCCTGGACATTCGTTAACGTTCCAGAAACAAAATGCTTACAAACAACTCTTCTTCACAAAACGCGTTAACGATTGGAATTCTCAGACTTCATAATATATGCAGATCGAAGATCTTAGTCAGTTCAAAACCTACTTGGACTCGTTCTTTTATGGCAAGAAATGTCAAGTCGATGGATCAGAACTGTGATTATCTGACGATCGTTTGTTTTCATTATGGTATATCTACTGTGTGAAAAATTTGATAGCTTCCATATATATATCAAGACTAGAAGGTGACCCGACTTCGTCCGGGCTTTGACCTTGAACTGTCCATTTTGAAGGTCAAGGTCAAGTGGGGTCACGATTTGACCAGTCCAAAACACTGCCCGGACAAATGTACCCGACAAACTTGCCCGGTTTTACCCGATTTGACCTTGAATTGATCATTTTGATAGTCAAGGTCAGGTCGGGGTCACGATTTGACCCGTCCAAAACACACAGTGGACAAAGGTAACCCTATGTATAAAATCTCGTCGAAATCCCATCAAAATTGGCGATTTGACCTTGAATTGGCCCGATTTCAAGGTCAAGGTCACGTCGCACGGGCAAATGAATATGCTTATGAGACCCCCCGGCCGAAAATACACCCACATACCAAGTTTCATCGAAATCCCGTGATATTCGGGCGTTTGACCTTGAAATGACCCGATTTCAAGGTCAAGGTCACGTCGCACGGGCAAATCAATAGGCCTATGTCACCCCCCGGCCGATAATACCCCCACATACCAAGTTTCATCGAAATCGGCTGGGCCGTTTTCGAGTCCATCGATTACAGACAGACACACATACACACACACACACAGACAGACAGATCTTCCAAAATATATAATAGACTAGAAGGTGACCCGACTTCGTCCGGGCTTTGACCTTGAATTGTCTATTTTGAAGGCCAAGGTCAAGTGGGGTCACGATTTGACCCGTCCAAAACACTGTCCGAACAAAAGTACCCGACAAAAGTACCCGTCGAAATCCATCCGGATTTACCCGATTTGACCTTGAATTGATCATTTTGAGGGTCAAGGTCAGGTCAGGGTCACGATTTGACCCGTCCAAAACACCCAGTGGACAAAAGTAACCCTATGTATAAAGTTTCGTCAAAATACTATCAAAATTGGCGATTTGACCTTGAATTGAATCGATTTCAAGGTCAAGGTCACGTCGCACGGGCAAATGAATATGCTTATGAGACTCCCCATACGAAAGTACCATCACATACCAAGTTTCATCGAAATCCCGTGATATTCGGGCGTTTGACCTTGAAATGACCCGATTTCAAGGCCAATGTCACGACGCACGGGCAAATTAATATGTTTATGAGACTCCCCATACGAAAGTACCCCCACATACCAAGTTTCATCGAAATCCCGTGATATTCGGGCGTTTGACCTTGAAATGACCCGATTTCAAGGTCAAGGTCATATCGCACGAGCAAATTAATAGGTTTATGCCACTCCCCGGCCGAAAATACACCCACATACCAAGTTTCATCGAAATCCCGTGATATTCGGGCGTTTGACCTTGAAATTACCCGATTTCAAGGTCAAGGTCACGTCGCACGGGCAAATTAATAGGCCCATGTCACTCCCCGGCCGAAAATAACCACACATACCAAGTTTCATCGAAATGGGCTCTGCCGTTTTTGAATCCATCGATTACAGACAGACAGACACACACACACACACAGATCTTCCAAAATATATAATAGAAGAAGATTAATATGAAGTTAGGTGATGATCGGCTGAGGGAAGAGGACTTTAGTGTGTACCAAAGGATTTAATCATGCAAAAAATAAAATCCAAGATGGCTGCCAGCGGACAGGTTTTATTGCCGAATGACCCCAAAATGACTCGTTCCCATCTACATGTCAATGTTAACAGCCATGACAAATTTCACAATGATCGGACCAAAGCTATGACTCGTCAAAATTAACATCCATACAAATATCATGATAGTCAGGCAAACAGTTTGGCCAGTAGCCCGTGCTAGTGGATTGTCATGTAGATCCCATCTACATGTCAATATTAACATCTATGACAAATTTCATGATGATCCTACCAAATGTACGACCCGTAGCCCGTGCCAAAGGATTTAGACATGCAAAGAGTAAAATCCAAGATGGCTGCTTGCGGCCATGTTTTTTGGCCGATTGACCCCAAAATTACTTGTTCACATCTATATGTGAATATTAACATAACTGACAAATTTCGTGATGATCAGTCGAACAGTAGGACCTGTAGCCCGTGCTAATGGATTTAATTTTGAATTCGAAGATGGGGGCCGCTGGCAGCCATGTTTTTTTGCCGAATGACCCCAAAATGACTCGTTCCCATTTAAAAGTCAAAGTTAACATCCATGACAAATTTAATGATGATCCGACCAAAGATACGACCTGTTGCCTGTGTCAAACGATTTAGTAATACCAAGAGTAAAATCTATGATGGCTGCCGGTAGCCATGTTTTATGGCCGAATGGCACCAAAATGACTCGTTCCCATCATCTACATGTCAAAATTAAATTCCACGATAAATTTCATGATGATCAGACGAACACTCGGCCTGTAGCTGTGGATTGAATTTTGAAATCCAAGAAGGCCACTGACAGCCATGTTTTTTGCCGAATGACCCCAAATTGACTCGTTCCCATCTACATGTTAATGCCCATGACAAATTTCATGATGATCCGACCAAAGGTACGACCTGCAGCCCGAGCCAAAGGATTTAGTAATGCAAAGAGTAAAATACAATATGGCTGCAGATGGCCATGTTTAATGGCCGACTGACCCCAAAATGACTCGTTCCCATCTACATGTCATTTATAATGTCCGTGACAAATTTCGTTATGGTTCGACCAAAGGTATGACATGTAGACCATGCCAAACGATTTAGTCATTCAATGAGTAAAATCCAAGATGGCTGCCGGCGGCCATGTTTTATGGTCGATCAACCCCAATATTACTCGTTCCCATTTACATGTCAATATTAACATCCATGACAAATTTCATGATGATCAGACGAACAGTAGGACCTGTAGCCGTGCTAATGGATTGAATTTTGAAGTCGAAGTTGGCCGCTGGCGGCCATGTTTTTTTCCCCGAATGACCCCAAAATGACTCGTTTCCCATCTACATGTTAATGTCAACAGCTATGACAAATTTGATAATGATCCGACCAAAGGTACGCTATAGCGCGTGCTAAAGGAAATTGTTGACGAATCACACACGCACACACGAACTAACGCACACCCACGCACAAACACACGGACGACGGATACCAATCCATGGCAACAGCTCAAACTTCACGAAGTAAAGTTGAGCTAAAAAGTGGCATCATAATGCGATAATTCGATTGGAGATGCTACGAGAATGCTTGTGACAAATCTAGATTGCCAACGTTGTCAGAAACCCACGATTAGTATCCACGCTCACACTCCTCCCAATAACACATGTTGTGCGATATCATTCGAATAATTTACCATTTTGGAACAAGTCCCTATTCTTCTAACATTCTAATTGAAATATCGATTCGATGAACACGTACAACACTACAAACTTTTCATAATTTGGGCAGGACCAAGACCAACATTTAGTGCCAGGTCCGCGGCATATATATCCGATACATATACAATACCCGAGACCATATGTCGTGAGATACATGTATAAAACAAATTCAACAATAATACCACGTGCACGCGTGGCTCGTGTGCTGCGTTCCCTGTGGTTGCGGTGGCCATTAAACTAAATCGCCCATATCCAAATTTCTAAACAATACTACATGACTGAAGACAAACTATTTGGCACCGTAAGCTTTAATCCAAGAAAATAGTAGCGGTTATATATTGTTTTTTTGTTATATGCTTCCCCATTAAAAAGTGGGAAATTGCCGCAACGTAAATATCGTATTTAGTAGCTAAATTGAATTGTTTAATGCATAAAGCCACCATTTAAGGTGGAACATACACGAACATATATACACTATATACATAATATATTTCAATAAGCATTTTGGCATCATACTACATATGGATTATATAAGTAATAAATTCATTATTAAAATCACGAGTCTATCTGTCGATCGATTCACACAAATAGTGATATACATATACATACATATACATATACACATATATAGCCATATACATATATATATATATACATATATATATATACATATATATATATATATCTATTATATATTTTGAAAGATCTGTGTGTGTGTATCTGTCTGTGTGTGTGTGTGTAATCGATGGACTCGAAAACGGCCCAGCCGATTTCGATGAAACTTGGTATGTGGGGGTATTTTCGGCCGGGGACGAACATAGGCATATTAATTTGTCCGTGCGACGTCACCTTGACCTTGAAATCGGGTCATTTCAAGGTCAAACGCCCGAATATCACGGGATTTCGATGAAACTTGGTATGTGGGGGTACTTTCTTATGGCGAGTCTCATAAGCATATTCATTTGCCCGTGCGACGTGACCTTGACCTTGAAATCGGGTAACTTCAAGGTCAAATCGCCAATTTTGATGGGATTTCGACGAAATTTGATACGTGGGGTTACTTTTGTCCACTGATTGTTTTGGACGGGTCCAATCGTGACCCCGACCAGACCTTGACCTTCAAAATGATCAATTCAAGGTCAAATCGGGTAAAACCGGATGGATTTCGACGGGCACGTTTGTCGGGTACTTTTGTCCGGGCAGTGTTTTTGGACTGGTCAAATCGTGACCCCACTTGACCTTGACCTTCAAAATGGACAATTCAAGGTCAAAGCCCGGACGAAGTCGGGTCACCTTCTAGTCTATTATATATTTTGGAAGATCTGTCTGTGTATCTGTGGTCTGTCTGTGGTCTGTGTGTTCGCGATGAACTCGAAAACGGCCGACCCGATTTCGATGAAACTTGGTATGTGGGGGTATTTTCGGCCGGTGGGTGGCATAGGCATATTAATTTTCAGATCCGAGGTCAACTTTTCACGTGCCGAGGTCAAATCTGTTTTTACGCTGTGTTACGGGACTTTCATTTGAGTTCGGTGCTTACAAATCTATTCGAAACAGCGCGAATAATAAAATGCCAGTCATAATAATGACACTGTGAGAATCTTTCGTGTTTCCTCTTTCCAACGATATATAATGCGTATGTATCCGTTTTAGTTATCTGCCTCAATTATCAAGAAGAAGTGGTACTATCTTCCATCAGGATAAAAACAATGCGTAACTTCTATGACGTCGTTAGAGGTCATAACGTTAGATCACGTTAACGCTTAACCGGCCGATGCATTTGACTGTTTCAAACGTCTTGGCGATATCTCGGGCACCGATGGTAATTTATCTTTACGTTGAAACTTGATAATTAATGAGCGTGTGTATATGCGGCGCGTTTATATACTTGAGTGGAAATCAAATCGGGTTAAACTGGCGGATTTTTACGGACGAAATTTGATGCATAGGGTATCTCGGTATCCGCTGGGCCGATTTCCCGGTTTCCGCTGGGCCGATTTCCACCATTTTTGGGGATGTTGGTGTTTGACCCCACCTGGCCTTGACCTTCAAAATGGTCAATTCAAGGTCAAAGCCCGGACGAAGTCGGGTCACCTTCTAGTATATATATATATGAGTAATTACATATAGATGTAATTACATATACATGTATGAGTAATTACATATAGATGTAAATGCTGTTAATGCCAGATCATCAGTATGGTTGTAAGTTATTATTTCAATTTTCTGAAGGCTAATTTTAGAAATATACTCACCCTCTTCAGGAGCGATATATTAGCTATAGATATCAAACCATAAAACTTTTCTCGCGTTGGAGATAGCCAATAATATTTTGGAATGAACTGTTCACGGATATCTCTAAATTCGTCGCATATCAGTAGGAGATGATACTCGTCCCCTATCCCGTTACCGCACTGTTCACATATATTACAGGGTATACTGTTTCGCCACCGCCGTTTTTCAACGGGGAGTCGGTGGTTGGCTGTTCTAAATTTCACCATATAAGGGATCAGATGATAAACCGACAGTAAATATATCATACTGCTGTTCAGTAGACGATATCTTCACTGTAGCTTACTTCCGTTAAAATCAGCTGAACTGTAACTTGTCGAATGATGTCATAACTTGACAGCGGTTTGCTAACTATCAGCTGATCAAGTGGTTATTATTGTTAATAGTAACCACTTGATTTTAGAGTTATCCATTTACAGCCGCACGTTGTCTGTTTGAGCACGTGGAAGTGAACCACATCTCCAAAATGAACAAACTTCAAAAATCGATATCTGATCACTCTGAGCTTTGAAGGGTGGGTTCCTCGACTCGAATCTAATATTTTTTACCCTCGAAGCCATAGAAATAGTAATTTAGGGGTGCTTAATCGGATTGAGTACCTTTAATTGTTTTGCTTATTATAAGTGAAAATGTTGCATAATTTAGCAACTTTAAGCAATACAAATAATAATTATCGACATGGTTAAAGCATATAATAAAAAAACACCTATATTTTTTGGAGTAGCTCGTTGAAAATTGATATTTACACTGCTAGTCACTCATGAAATAATTATGGTATTCATTCAAAAACCATAGGTATCGTCTATATACTTCGAGATCATTTCAATGATATCCATAACTATTTAAATATCAGAATTATTATTTGGATCATGCATAATCACCCATCATAACAATAAAATGATGATTCATTTATGTTCTACTCGAGTGTACACTTTAGAGAGACATGATGATCTTAATACGTCTATATTATGAACTAAAAATGTCATTATATAAATAATTTTTACGAAATTATTTTATCACTTTTGAATTCGCGCAATACGGTGCCCGAATTCAAAGTACGCCAATTAAAAACTGAGCGAAAAATATAATTGTGCGAATTTAAACATCGATATTACTGTCGTTTACAACCAGTGCGCACCATGTTAAACTTATTAAAAATATATGTGTTCTTAAATGTTTCATGTACACGTAGACACTAACTCTTTCTGAACGCGCTCAGATTAGCCAAACTCGAGAATATAATAACTTACTTTTCTCAAAGACATCTTTGCCCCACCACAATCATAGGAATTTAACAGGTAACACATACATTAAAGCATATTCTTTGAATGTAGCTAAAGATCGTGTTAAAGTGGCCTACTGGGTATTTGGATATATTCAATATATTCTGTCGGCGTCAGCTAAGGATTCGGAAAATGTTGTTCATTTGAATATGGCAAGACATCAAGTAATATTTAATCATCTGATTCAGGTGTGCAATATCAGCTCTCGGACATGTAGAGCTCTCTGATAAAACAATGCGCGGATAAATCGATTATCGGCCAAGATATATAAGGTTTAAAAGGGGTCATTATGTAAAACGTAAAATATATTAGAACACATTATCAAGATAAATTAAATTAAATTATTGAATTGAAATTGAAATATTGGAATGTTATTAATTAGACTTTTGACTCTTTTTTATCCTCCACTATAAAATACTCACCTATTATTGCTCTTTGTTGTCGAAGAAAAAAAATTAAAAAAAATTCCAACCGTGAACTACATGGCATACAACCATAGGTGTCGTGCGATCTTAGAATGTACTGTAAATGTTTTGTTTATATACCGTACACAGGAAACGCATACCCTATTGCTAGGTAAACTGGTTCAACTTCCAATCGCATTTAGAATCAACTGTCCAATTCACTCTGTGCATGTGAAGTCTCCCTTGGAAACATTTTACACTATATACACTATGGCATTCTCATTATATCCATATTTGGGATGTACATTAACCGGTATGTCTCTCAGAGAAAATAATCCATTAGTGTTTCAATGGCACCGCGGGATGTGTTAAATGTGTCAACGTGTGTGGCAGCAGTGGATACGATGCTCGCGTCATCAATAATTTACTCAGTTTTAAGACACTTTTGTCGCGGTCTATACTTATTTTTAAATGCCACAGAGCTCATGACCAGTTTCAGTATTGTCACAAATACATTCGATTGGATACTAACAGGTCTCAGTAAGAGTAATTTAAAATCCACTGTGTAGTGTATTACTGCTTGCATGTTATCCCTTTACCCAACAAAACGGCCAAAAACGCCCAAATAAAGCTTCAACAACTTAAAATATCTTCGGTCTGTCTCAATAACACCATACAAATATGGATATCATTGGAACCGGTTCATTGACCACATTGTGATGTTACAGTTATGCCCTGTGCCATTGCATTCTCTTATATATGAGAGTAGACCATAGGTCGCCTCGCATATATAAGAGAATGCATTGGCCTAAAACAAATCTTTTTTTAACACTTTTTACCATTTTTTCTTACATTCTTTAACAATTTTTATAATATATTTCTACATTCTTTGACAATTTTATCATTTTTAATATAAGCCAATGCATTCTCTTATATATGCGAGGCGACCTATGGTCGACTCGCATATATAAGAGAATGCATTGGCACAGGGCCGTTCTGTTGGGTAAAGGGTTAAGTGAGTCAACTTGTGTGGCAGCACTACACATGATACTCACGTTAAAAGACACTTTTCTCGCGGTCTCATTCATATTGTTAAATGGCGAAGAGCTCAGGACCAGTTACAGTACTGTCATAAATACATTCGGAATTATGTTAATCTGAATTACGCTCCATGTGAATCTATATCGACTTTACCAGATGTGCGTTTTTATATTGTATTTTGACTGTGGTCCGAGCCACTATATGCTTATTTCAGAATAAAATAAGTCCAATATGAACCTATGTGAATAGTTAGGTCCAATGTATACCGGTGGGGCCAATAATGATATCAATAACGATATAAATAGTGATATCAGTTGGACTGTATGTTGTTGTTGTTGCCATTAGACATCATGCAGCCAAGGTGCATCTTCAACTAACTGATGTATTAATTCAACATATCCTCATGCAAATGGGTTCATATTGGCGTAATTCAGATTCAAATAATTCCGGTATGGGAAGGGTTCGCGCTGCCACTTGCCAAATTTGCCAATTGCAAAAATAATTTCCATTTGGCAAGTCACTTTTGATTCCTCAAGAAAGTTTATTAATATTTGTCAATCAATACCACCAATTTCAGGAAACTCTTTCATTATTAATGGTATTAGTGCATGGCGATTTACATATATATAAGGTAATGAAAAGTTAACACCTCTATCAAGATGCAACTAATCTGATATCATTAGTATCGACGGGTGAGTTTATTGTTAACCTCCCCAATTTAGGAGAGCATATCTATAAATGACAAGTAAATGCATGTTATGTAAGTATGCATGCAAATGATCACAATATTAATCACAATATTATTTTACAGTGTTTACGCCATGTCACACGCATGCGATCGGGTTCTGACATTTTCAAATTTCAAGTGTTTGTGAGGTCAGTGATAATCCAATATAGAATTTAGGAATGGGAAGGCATGCCTAGAAGTGCCTGAATACCAGTTACCCTTTTAAAAAACCTGAATAGCAATATCACATGCGTGTGACCGAGCGAAATAAAACTTCCAAATAAAATATTCACTGGACATCAACGTGGAATATTGGAACACGAGAATGTTTGTCGTCATATTACCTTATTCAGTGAAATTAGACAAAGGTTTCAGTCATCGAAGTTAGAAAGTAGCATATATCACATGGAAATGGCCTATTTAAGAACTAAAAATAAAGAGTAAAGAGTTATTTCCTAGGTCTACTGAACAAGTTCGTAAATTGATTACTGCAATTTCATTTGTTTATAAGTAAGTAGTTCCTCTCAATGAATCGCTTGCACGTAGGATAAATGTAGCTGTAGAGTAAATTATTTTGTCAAGCTGGAGCGTATTTAAGTCTAGTTTCTCGTGCTGGCGAGTAGAACCGAAAAACAGAGCGAATAAATTGTCCGAAGATATGCGAGACATGAGTAGGTTATATAAGTATGCATGCAAATGATATACTAATCACAATATTAATCACAATATTATTTTACAGTGTTTACGCCGTGTCACACGCATGCGATCGGGTTCTGACATTTTCAAGTTTCAAGTGTTAGTGAGGTCAGTGATAATCTAATATAAAATTATTTAGAAATGGGAAGGCATACATAGAAGTCCCTGAATACCAGTTGCCCTTTTTAAAAAGTGAATAGCAATATCACATGCGTGTGACCGAGCGAAATAAAACTTCCAGATAAAATATTCACTGGACATCAACGTTGAATATTGGAACATGAGAATGTTTGTCGTCGTGTTACCTTATTCAGTGAAATTAGACAAAGGTTTCAGTCATCGAATTTAGAAAGTAGCATGTATCACATGGGAATGGCCTATTTAAGAACTGGAAATAAAGAATAAAGAGTTATTTCCTAGGTCTACTGAACAAGTTCGTAAGGTAGTTACTGAAATTTCATTGGTTTATAAGTAATTAGATTTTGCGTTCCTCTCAATGAGTCGCTTGCAAATAGTAGAAATGTAGCTGTGGAGTAAATTATTTTGTCAAGCTGGAGCGTGGGTAAGTCTAGTGTCACGTGCTGGATAGTGGAACCGAAAAACAGAGCGAATAAATTGTCCGAAGATAGGCGAGACATGCGTAGGTATGTTTGTATTCCACAGTGGTTGATAATGTACTCCCAGGATTGATTCCGTGCAGATATTAACGGAAGAGATTGGCAGGAGAACATTATGTGCATCAGTTCATTTTCGTACACCATGGAGCACAACACACATACATAATTGTTGACGAATGTAGTTCGGTTTAGTAGTCGTACCATATTCGTGTACTTTACGGAGTGTTGTGCGCCTATGAACTGCAGTCTGTCCCATAGCTGCCACTGCTTAAGCGGATTGCGATGGGTCAAGGACAGTACTTTTAGTCTTGGATAAGAAACGACCGCTGAAAGCCAAGAGTTGGAATATGAACGCATAACGGAGTCTTTTGCTAATGCCTTCCATGCATCCTTCGATGGAAACGTCCCTTCGTCCATAAAGTTGAAAAGATTGTCGATTAGGTCGTACTTGGTAAGGAGCTGGAATATTTCTTGAGTGAAGCCTGACGTAGATCTATTGAAGAGACGCTGTTGGTGAGCCCTAAGAAGAAACAACCTAAGTGGAGTTTGGTGATGCATGGGCAGGTGGATGAGGTTGCCAAGGAAGCAGAGTTTTCTTATGTGTATTTGCTGTTCTATTGGCATTATTCCTAGCAATCCAAGCGATAATCTTGTGCTAGCTCTCTTCGGGAGTGATTGTATACTTTTTGCACATGTCCGAAGTGACCTCTCCATTATGGGGAGACTCGACGAGTATTCCAGCGGGAACAACTCACACCCATACAGAGCCTTCGGCAACACTACACATTTAAGAATTTCTCGCAGGGATGCCGGTGTCAGAGAAGAAGTGTTCGCTTTCCGTGCAATGGAGAAAAATGTTTTCCGTAGTTTTGAAGATACAATGTGCCCTTGTGTTCGTCCGTTTGCGAATTTATTCTGAACTATGCCAAGATGAATACTTTCTCTATGCTCTGGTACATTGTTTGGCCCAAAACACCAAGATCTACTGGATTTAGAATAGATGGACTTGGATTCATTAAACACAACTATGTTGCTTTTAGTATAAGAAAAAGAAAAACGCCACTTGATGCTATATTTGTAACATATGTCCAGAAGGCTATCTAGACCGGATTTAGAAAGAGATATTAAGCTGATATCGTCTGCCGTTGTTGGTGCGACACAAGAGACGCCGTTTATGGATAGTCCCATCCGAGTGGTCGTTAGCGATTTTAGAAGCTCGTCGATATACACGAGGTGGCAGAAAAGTGAAAGGACTGCTCCTTGTTGAGTTCCTTGTCCTATACTGAAAGAGTTTAACAGGCAACCGTTGTACCGCACTCGGCTCGTGATATCACTATATATACAACGTAGCATGCTAACGGACTTTCTAGAGAAACCAATGCGCATGAATTTGAACAAGAGGCCATTGTGCCACACTTTGTCGAATGCCTTTTTGGAGTCCAAGAAGGCTACAAAAAGTTTAGAGTTGTTGTCTTGTGCATATGAGATAGACTCTTGAAGAATAAAAGATGTCATATTGCATCCAATTCCTGCTTGAAACCCGTTTTGTAATGCACTAGGGAATGTCACAAGCAAATGGCTATTAATGAACCGATTGAGGAGAACCCCTTCGAACACTTTGTAGATCACTGGGAGAAACTATATGGCTCTATAGCTATCGGGAAGTGTTGACGGCTTCGGTTCCCCCTTGTAAAGAGGAACAATAATTCCTGATTTTAGTGATGGAGGAATCCACTCGTATTCAATGAAGGAGTTGAATAACTTGCACATGCACACATACAGCAATTCAGAACCGAAGAGAAGGTGTTCGTTGACTATGTCATCACGACCGCTTGCCTTTCTAAATTTCAGTTTACGAACTGTATCAACAACTTCTTCTTTTGTGATCGGATGACCTAGCGTAGGACATTCAGTATTCGCACTGTCAAGGAATGAAGATACCTGGTTTCGAACATAATCTTCGAATATAGGATCATCATGTTCGTTTGGGCTATATAATTCTTGAAAATATGCGGCCCATCCAGAGAGAATATCGTTATGGTCACGACACATGTGACCTCCAAAATCCATCACCGATCCTAAACAAAAAGTTGCACCATAGCGAGGTCTTAAATAACGCCAGAAAAGTTTTTGGTCACCCCTTGCATATGCGTCGAGTTTACGGTTCTGTTCAAGTTGAAAATTATTTACAGCATGCCGATGCGCGTGGCGAAACACGCGTTTCCCCTGTTTGTAGTCCACATATGTCTGATAATCAGTATCGCGTGGTTTTCCGTCATTTGTCCAAGATTGGTAGAGCGATTTCAGTTGTTTCTTCAGTATGTCAAGTTCCGTGTTCCAATAGGGTTTGATATGGCGCCTATTGTTTTTTTTGGGTAGGGCTGTTACAGCGGCAGAGTGTAAGAGTTCAACAATGTCAGCGTAAAATAAATCAATATGATTTTTGGAAGCAATTTCACGGGTAGCAAGCTCGCTGCATTTCACATCCAGAAAGTCTTTATACACGACAAGGTTTATCTTGTCCCAAGCATACACTCTTTTCTGTTGTGTCGGCGTTTCCACATTGGAACACTCCGGCAATGTTACGGTGCATGTGATTGGTAGGTGGTTTGATGTATTCCTAGCATGGTCAGATAAACTATATTAACCGTCGTACAAGTTTATCTGCCCAGCACCAATCACGGAGATGACTACTTCAGTGACTGTCTGGATTCACTAGATGTATTCTGTGCAACCTACTCAACAGAAGGTTCTGTTGTCCTAATGGGAGACTTCAATGCCCACCACCCCAAGGGTTATTTAAACAATATCACAACTTCTCTTAACGATAGATCTGCCCGATTCGTTAGATTTCTCGACGAATGTGAACTTGTTTCTACAACAGCGAGTGGTGCGTGTGGGGGTAGTGAATACTCGTTCGTGCCGTATTTTCAACTTAATCAGCCATCACTCATTGACCATATACTCGTATTCCCTCGTGACAAAGACCTTATATCTGACTATTCTATTTTATCTGACCTCTATCAAGATGCAACTAATCTGATATCATTAGTATCGACGGGTGGATGGAATGCTAGTATGTCTGGTTGTGATGTTTACATAGCTAATCCTCTTTGTTTCGATGTGCCCTTCTGATGAAGAAACCTTTCTACAATTGCATTGTTATGTTGTTGGTTTATTGTTATATGATTAACCCAAGTATAGCGACGATAATTATCACTAACTATATAACTGCTTTCCTGTCGATATAAAAGGTTGCTAAAGCAGCGACAGTCGAAATAGTAAAAATAAATGTTGGAAACTGATAGCATTTGGCAACTCATAACAGCATTTGGCAAAAATTATTCTCATTTGGCAAAAGTAAATTTCGGGCCAGCGTACCGTATGGGCTTATATGTGTATTTGAAATAAGTTCAATGTGAATTTATTTTCAGGAGAACATGCCGTTTAATTCATATGCAACCCGTTCACATGGTCCTCATTAAATGTCTTTATCTCCTCCATTAGCCTGTCTGTTTGTAGACCCGAAGACTCCGTTTCTTGATATAACATGGTGTCTTCGGACGGTGAGGGAAGTGTCCCCCTCCTAAATATGCATGTGGGGAGTCTGTGTGAGTGGCGCTTCCAACTGCACGTCCAACTGATCATGATTTGGGGCAGCGGGCTGGATCTCGCTTTCTGAGTCGGTGGCGCTGATGCCGGTTGTTCCGACAGTAGGATAGTTGGTGAGTGGTGACTCTGTCCGTGGCTGAGTGCGAAGAGGGATCTGGGCACCTCACGAAGCGCCCGTTTCCACCTGACCATCTCGCTTCATCCCTGCGTCGATGTGAATTGTCTTCCTCCTCTTCTTTCCGTTCGTATAGCTGTATCATGTGTGTTAGTCTCATGGTCTTGAATAGGTATCGGTATGTATCTGTCCACCCTTTCAACTGAGCGTCATCATATCACCCTTCACTGTTTCTAACGGCAACAACTGTTGTCAGCGTGGGCTTTCCAAGTTAAACCACTTCTTGGACCCAGTGGTGTTTATAACATCCTAAAATTGGTTAACCTTGGTGGTATATATTTGGTCGTGTCTTTTACCATGAGTGTATGTTGGGCTTACATTCAATCTGACACCGGAATCCTACCCATTGATATGTCTATACAACACGTGCTTATCTAAGCTAAACTACCAGAAGTTGTAGGGGGTTGGGACTGTGGAAATATCAAAATAAAATCGAATCTAAATCTAATCTAATCTAGCCACTGGTTGCGACTCGATAATCCACAAATATGTGCATCCACCGGTCGTGGATAGTGGAGAAACTTGCTCAAAACATGGCGGTAACTTAATTAATTTTGTGTCAAAATTGCAATTACACATCGTCATTCTATCCTGTAAATCAAATATAGTGACTAGTAAAATCACTGTCGTTTGTTTATCGACATCGAGTTTTTACATATCGTACCAAATATGATATCATTATTTACTGACTATTTGTTCTCGGGCGAATGGCGGACTGTATATTTACATTTTTGAGTAAATTGTTTTGTATTGAAATCAAGAACAAGGTCAATAAACCATAACTGGTAACACCTATAATATACATAATTTTACATAAATGTCACAAACAGATAATGCATTAACCCTTTACCCAACAGAACGGCCCTGTGCCAATGCATTCTCTTATATATGCGAGTCGACCATAGGTCGCCTCGCATATATAAGAGAATGCATTGGCTTAATACATTAAAAATTATAAAATTGTTAAAGAATGTAAGAAAAAATGGTAAAAAGTGTTAAAAAAAAGATTTTGTTTAGGCCAATGCATTCTCTTATATATGCGAGGCGACCTATGATCGACTCGCATATATAAGAGAATGCATTGGCACAGGGCATAACTGTAACTATCACAATGTGGTCAAGGAGCCGGTTCCAATGATATCCATATTTGTATGGTTCTATTGAGACAGACCGAAGATATTTTAGGCTGTTGAAGCTTTATTTGGCCGGTTTTGGCCGGTTTGTTGGGTAAAGGGTTAAAGATATTTAAGTTGTTGTTTTCGTTGGGGGGGGGGTGTCATATAAGGATATAATAGAGTGGTGTAGAAGATGGGGTAGAGAGACATGTGGAAAGATAGATGAGTGAAGTGAGTTGGGTTGAAATATGTAAGCACCATTTTAAGGTTCGTTAGGTCTACCATATAGTCTGCTGTGATATTGCTGTTTCATATGTTGCTATCACCAGTTAAAGTATACTATGTTTGGATAGGTCATATGACATTTGAGACTGCTAGATAATTCCGTTATCATCACAGTTCAGTGGATATGAGGTTTTATTTTGCATCATAGTATAAAACAATGAGTTTATACCATATGTATGTGAGAGATCGCAATTCTTATTATTAAATACTAAATAAAAGTGTTCCTTTTATGATGACTTTCATTCATTTAGTCGCGCTATATATAGACAATAAAAGTTTAATGCTACATTCTTCAAATGGGTGTAGTTGCTCGTTGTGCTGATTCAAAACATTTCAGTTTAAAGTAGTGGAATAGCCACACAATACATTGATTTAGGTACACAGTATATCGAAACATTGATTTAGGTACACAGTATATCGAAACATTGATTTAGGTACACAGGATATGGAAACATTGATTTAGGTCTTTGAGCTAATATCCACCATTTTACTTCAACTCGAAACCCCTTGATTCCCGACGATGTGACGTTTTCTGGCGCCACTGACATGACTGGGGGGGGGGTCTCCTATTTTTTGCTGGAATTTCTGACTGAACCCCATTGAACTAACGTCATGTGCATCAACCAAGGAAAACACCAGCTGAACTTAACTTGTGTACATATGTGTTTGATAACTGTTATTTTTTATTTTTATCTTAACCCAAAAAAAAACAAATACAAAAACATACTAATGCAAATACTACTCGTTCCCGATCTTTCCCCATATTACCCCCTTTTCATGTTATTTGTAGCTTGTTACCCGTTCGCCATTTTACCCCTTTTTTCGCTGTTAGCATATTACCACCCCCAATTTACCAGTAACTTTAAAATATTTTTTCGATTTGTAATTTTATGCGCTTTTGTATTTCTTAGTAACGTCTCACTTATAGTTCTACATTTTTGTTGATGTCCATAATTAATGTCTTATATTTGAGATTGTATTTTATGTTTAACATGTCAAGCGTTTTAGAGCACTTCGGTGGATTTTACACGTATTTTTCAGTTAGGTTCTTAGCATATAATTTTTATCCATTCGCTATTTACTATTATTTTAAGATGTGTGCCATGTTTGTATTTGTATAATGCTCTCTAAATGTATCTATAATAATAATAATAATAATAACCGAAGCAGACTGAACGTCCTGGAAATTACATTTTCACAGCCCTTGAATTTAAATTTTTCATTTTAGCTTTCCATCTGCTGGAAAACGAGCTATACTACACGTCATTCGGTATTGTGGCGCTGCCTCGATAGTATCGCTGATGAACTGATGTGTATATTTTTATCATGTGTCAGATTATTTGCGGTTCTACTTACTAAGCGTTCAACCCATGCATTGACAGAAACATCATCTCGCGCCCATATGGACGAGCAAAGTGAAACGCTTCAAATTAGAGACCATGCTATGTGGTATGATAAACTTTACACATTAACTGTATATATGGTCATGCATATCCACATTCTTCTCCCAAAAATGGAGGTTTGCAATAAATAATAATAATAAGGAACAATTCAACATAGTTCACAAACAACGAATTTCCCATTGAATACTGCTTGGAAAATGAAACTATCAAGACATTTTTAGGCTATAATTGTTGTTGGGATTAATTTTCCCGGTATTCTTAAAGACATATTGTGGACTTGTTCATGTGCATAAAATTGATAAGTTAGTACTCATGTGCTATGCCAACCTGGGGAATGTAGTATTCTACTATCATCGCCGAAAATTTCCAAGAAATCTACCATACCACTCTATAGAATTAAGCTGGACTAATCTCAATTGTAAATATTTACATCTCGATTCGGGACGCAACTATCGGCGATAAACTCAAACAAATGATTTCGCCATCGAGATTTATTGTATTTAATTAATAAATTAGAATGACGATGTGTGTGGTCAATTTTGATTAATATTCGTAAAAAAGAAGTACTTTGAGGAAGATTATTCCCAATTTCTATTTGATCACCATACCGGAGTGTTTCTCATCACTTTAAACCATCTGGTTCTTTAATGTGCACACATTGTTACACACGGGAAGGCCACTGTATCGACTCTCGATCTGACGGTGTGCATATATAGCCACAGGCTAGGACACTGGGGAAAATACTAATATACCCATATGGACTATACTAGTGACAAGGTTCAAAAGATATATTTTGGCTAAAACCACACCAACTATCAAAACCCTAATGGAATCTAGAAATCAATTATTTCAGCGAAAATATCATTCAGTGTGTCTTATTGGCAATAAAATTTCCTTTTATTTGACATATAACTCGGCGAAATTGAACGAATCGAAGTCGAGATATCGTATTGGAAACTACCGAAATCTGCGGGGAAAAAATCGGGTCGTCATCTTCCCTGTCCGCTCAGATGCCTTTGACATATAGTTATAAAATAAATATTTTTGAGCAATAATTTGTCGCGAAGGTATACTTAAATGCGATGACATCATCTGTAAATGCTCATGGTGTTCCGCCATTCATTCCGGATCATTGCCAATAACACACCGGAGGATATTTGTGCTGAAATGATAGATTTCTAGAGTTTATTAGGGTTTGGGATAGTTGGTATGGTTTTAGCCAAAATCGATCTTTCGAACCTTGCCACTGGTATAGTCTATACTGGTATTTAAGTATTTTCCCCAGGAGCCTGGTATAGTCTATATTGGTATTTAAGTATTTTCCCCAGGGACCTGTGTATATAGCATCCCTGGATATGACACTGTGAGAGGAGCGGAGGTACGAAATTTATCCAGTACGTTTTACGATGATTGGTTCTGAGATTATTTTGCTGTTTTTTTCGGAGCATTGGTCATGGCATCGACGGTTAGTATGATTGTGGTGGTCATTCTAACACAAAGTCCGACTGATACCATGCCATACCTCCTAATGTGTGATGGTTCATCCTGCTAAAAGTTGCTAGTGCAAACTGATGCTGTTAAGCAAATGTACCGTAATTTTTCTGAAGTTGTCAATTTCTCGGTGTTTGGATAAACTGAAAATATTCAGGAAAAGCCATTATGTGTATCAAACATTCAAAAACATATGTATTGCGAGATATTATAATATTGTTTGCATTAGTTGTTGCAAAGAGAACATAATCAAAACAGCTATATTAGTTGGGGAGCCCGCATATGTTCTATTTACACTTTTGCGTACAAAAGTTTTGAACCCCAAAAGTTGGTACCAATAATGGAACATTCTGAAAAACCGATTTCTTAAGTTGCTCATTCCTGGGGTTTAGGGGCCGCTGAACCCCAAAAAGTGCAAAAAATCACTTCTATTTACACTTCGTGTACATCGATGAATTTTGGTTTGATGATACTCCTAAGTGTACTGATTAAGAAAACACAACTTAAGAAAGGGATTTTCCTGGGGTTTTCAGATAAGAAAGGGGGTCCCATGCTGAACCCCAAAACGTGATTTTTCACTTTTTTTACACTTTCGCGTACATCCATAATTTTTGGTCTCAAAGTACTTTGATATATACTAATTATAAAAACACAACGTAAGAAGCAACTTTTCCTGGGGTTTTAAGATAAGAAGGGGGTCATCGGGTCACCCATCAAAACGTAAAAAATTCACTTTTATTTACATGATTGCATTCGTCCAACGTGTGTGTGTGTGCGTACACCCCTGGAACGTTGCACTATTACAACCAATGCAACCCTTAATCGATACGATCAACTTAAGAAATAAATATTCATGTCGTTTTCTGATAAGAACGAGACTTCTTACCCCCCCCCCCCCAAAAAAAAACCCGATCCATTTTCTAGAACTATAAGTGAGCCAGTTTTATGAAAATTATAGCGGGAAAATCTTGTAAAAGGTATACAAATGTATATATTTTCGTGAAGCTAAGACATAATGACACTTTTTTGGGCCAAAATTGAAACTCACCATTCAAGATGGCCACCAAAATGGCCGCCGGAAGTTGAAAATATGACATTTTTTCACAAATATCTTCTAGATCAATTCATGCTGTTTGGAACTGGTTGAGTAATGCAACTTTATTTTCTGTTTTGTATATTAACTGATCATTGGAGCAATTAAATATGCAATTATTGGGGTCCTAACCACTTCCGATCCCTCAAAAGTTCGACTTTACAGAACGCAGTACAAGTTTTTTTTTTAAATCACAATTGGGATTCTAGTCATATTTCAACAAGAAAAGAACATTGTAATGTAAGTGAGGCATATCATTACCTATGAATATTCCAAATGTCTGGAACCATAAATCTTACCTTGGCTCAAAATGGCTGCGAAAATGGAAATATGGAAAATGGTGAATATTGCCCAGGGTGTCCTGCAATCGCTTACAAGTTGTGGTTGATGTACACAATTGGCAAATCTGTTTTCTATACATTGCATACTAACATGTCTGATGCACCATGGATCATTTTTACTATTGTCACCACTGACATCACCAGAAATATTGGATTTTTCTCTCACAAACTTGACATAAATATCGGCAAAAAATAACTTTTCAGGGTTCGACCATTTGTTCAAGTAAAATGTAACTATCGTTGGATTGAATGGATGTGTTTATTGTTTATGGTCTATCTTAAATGTGTCACACTACGGTGTTTATAGACTAAATTGTTCAAGATGGCTTCCAAAATGGCAACCAAATTTGTAAAATGTTAAAAGTTAACATATCCCGAACATTATTCTCTGCGTTATCCGCAAAAAGTGGCAAATTGTGACTCACTTGGTTATTGTACGTGTTAGTTACAATGTAATTAACTGACAACTACGTTTTATTATGTTTGTCCCAGTTCCGTATGGGGCATGACAAATTCATTTTAAAGTTGCAGTATTTAATTTTGCGGAGAACCTCTTTTGTGATTCTGGCCATATTATTGAAAGGAAATGGACAGAACTTTGAGATGGAACTGAGATGAACCATAATATGTGGGTATTCTGGCCCATTATTATAAACATTTATCAACAGGATACAGAGTGGAAGCCAAGATGGCAGCCAGGGAGTTACTCTATGATCATATATGATGATAATAGGTATACAGGTAGTTATTGTATGGTCATGAATGATGTGTGGGTATAAAGGGAGTGCCCTGTTGGTAATGGTGGGACGTATATTTATATATGTTGTGGATGTGTTATCATTTGTGGTGTATGGGGAGTAGATTTATTATCATGGATGGCGTGTATGAGTGTTGCAAGTATGGAACTTATGAGTGGTCGTATGTGCGGATATTGGTATATCTGGAAGGGCTCACCATTGGTGATGTGCATATGTATACCTGGATTGACACTATGGTCATGGTATGGCGAACAGGTATACATGTAGTGGCTGTATGGTCCATGGTGGGGTGAATATGTATACAATGAGTGACTGTATGATCATGAATGTAGTGAATATGTATATATATAGTGACCATATGGTCATGTGTCTGGTGTAGTTGTATACCTGGTGTTCATGCATGGTGACTCGTGGCTGTATCGTCATTTGTGGTATGTACGGGTATAACCAAGTATGGCTGTATGATCAGGTGTACTAGTACATGTACGTGTATAAAGTGGGTGACTATGTTGTCAGTTGTGTGGTGTTTATGTACATATGGAGTGACTGGGGTAATGGGTGGGTTGTACATGTGTACCTTGGGTGGCTATCGCTTTCCACAATAACTCAAGGATATGTTAATCAACAGAGAGGTCATGACATATCGTGGAAAGCGATAGCCACCCATTATCACACAGTCCTTACATATATACATAAACACCACAGACATAACAATATAGTGACCCACAGTATACATGTACACCTGACCCATGACCACGGATGGCAATACAGCCACGCGTCACAATGCAGGCACGCCGGGTATACTCCTAAACATGACCCATAACCATATAGTCACTCCTTGTGTACCCATTCATCTCACCATTGGCTCTAAGGTCATCCCCTGTATACATATTCTCCAAACGCATGGTCAAATAGACAATCAATATATACATCAAAACCACAACAATGACCATAAAGTCACTCCGGTATACAGATGCACATCACCAATGGCCATGTATAGCCACTCGCTTCATACACATACCCTTACCCATGTTACCTGGTATACTCCTTCACCTGACCTACGGCCACATTCATACACGATCATGGTCAATCCTTGTATACATATTCACCTCAACATTGGCCATGTCAATCCCTGTATCCATATGTGTCACACCATAGCTGAATAGCCACTCAAGATATACTAATACACCCCAGCCATGTCAGTATAGTCACTCCATGTATGCATATGCACCTCATCCATGGCCATATAGCCACTCGCTATATACACATATCCCTCGCCCATGACAATAAAGTAACACGTATGTGTACTGGTATAACCTACACATGACGATACCGACACGAGTCACCAAACAGGAACACCGTGTACATGTATACCATACGCCCCCTGTATAGATGTTCATTACATTTATGGTCATACGGTCACTACTTGTATACCTACATGTACTCATCTCACCATTAACCATACAGTCACTACATTTCGACACACATAGTCATATAACCACTCGATATACACATGCAGCCCACTATAGACCATATATTCTCTCCAGGTATACATGTAAACCTCACTAATGGCTATTCAGCCCTTCCAGATATACAAAATACCCGCACATACGACCACTCAAACAATCCATACTTGCACATACACCTCACACATGGCAATTCAGCAATTCACTGTATAATCATACACACCATCCATGATAATACAGCTATTACAGCCCTATACACCCACCAATGATAATACATCCACGAGATATATAAATATACATTCACCCGTTACCACAAGGACACTCCCTATGTACCCACACGCTCGATAATGTCCACTCAGCTTACTCCAGGTATTCATATTCAATCGTGACCGTACAGTCATTCCATGTATACCTATACACATTACCCGTAACCATAAAATCACTACCTATTTATTCACACACCCCACCCATGATCACACAGACAACACCTGTACATCCCACCCATGACATTACAGTCACTCCATATGTACATAATCAACACATAGATGACCATGTAGCTATATCTATACACCACACCAATGACCATACAGGCACACCGGGTGCACCCGTACTGGATATACATAATCATACACCATACAGTCACTCCATGCATACCGATTCACCTCACACCTGACCATGACCTCTCCCTGCATACATAGATGCATCTTACCATGGACAACCCACTCATAACCATATAGTCACTCATTGTATACCTACTCACATCAGTCATGACATACAATAACTCCCTGTATACCTATTCACCTCACATATGATCACAGAGTAACTCCCTGGCTACGATCTTGGCATCCACACTGTATCATGTTGACATTTGTTTTATCATAATGGACCAGAATAGCCAAAGATTATGGTCCATCTCAGTTCTGTCTCAAATTTCTGCCCATTTCCTTTCAATAAATATGGCCAAAATCACAAAAGAGGTTCTCAGCAAATTTACATACTTTAAAATGAATTTGTCATGCCACATACGGAACTGGGACAACTGAAAATAGAACATCTAGTTGTCAGTTAATAAACTAACACGTATATTAACCAAGTGAGTCACAATTTGCTACCTCTTCGGATAATGCAGATAATGCTCGAGATATATGTAAAAAATTAGCATTTTACAAATTTGGTTGCCATTTTGGAAGCCATCTTGAGAAATTTGGTCTATAAACACCGTAGTGTGACACATTTAAGATAGACCAAAACAATAAACACCTTTGAATCCAAAGATAGTTATATTTTACCTGAAAAAAATGGTCCAAACCTGAATACTGAATTTTTGCCAATATTTATGTCAAGTTTTTTAGAAAAAAGTCCAATATTTTTTACGATGTCAGTGGTGAAAATAGTAACAATTAACAACGGTGCATCAGACATGTTAGTATTCAATGAATAGAATGCAGAATATCCAATTTTATACATCAACACAACTTGTAGGCGATTGCAGGACACGCTGGTGTAATATTTACCATTTTCCATATTTTGGCGGCCATATTGGCAGCCATTTTGAGCCAAAGTAAGAATTTTGGTTCCAGTGATTTGGAATATTTATAGGTAATGATATGCCTCACTTACATTACAAAGTTATGTTCATTTCTTGTTGAAATATGACTAGAATCCCAATTGTGATTTTTTGTGAAATTTTATACTGCATTCTATACAATCGAATTTTTGAGGGATCGGAAGGTGTTAGGACCCCAGTAATTGCATATTTAATTGCTCCAATGATCAGTTAATATACAAAACAGAATAAAATTGCATTACTCAACCAGTTCCAAACAGCATGAATTGATCTAGAATATATTTGTGAAAAAATGTCATATTTTCAACTTCCGGCGGCCATTTTGGCGGCCATCTTGGATGGTGAGTTCCAAGTTTGGCCCAAAAAAGGGTCATTGTGTCTTAGCTTCACGAACATATATACATTTGTATACCTTTTACTAGGTTTTCCAGCTATAATTTTCATAAAACTGGCTCACTTATGGATCGGGTTGTGGTGGGGGGGGGGGGGGTGGGTAACAAGTTCGTTCTTATCAGAAAAACCACTTGAATATATATTTCTTAAGTTGATTGTATCAATTTAGGGATGTATTGGTTGTAATAGTGCAACGTTCCAGGGGTGTACGCACATACACACACGTTGGACGAATGCAATCATGTAAATAAAAGTGATTTTTACGTTTTGAGGGGTGACCTGATGACCCCCTTCTTATCTTAAAACCGCAGGAAAAGTTGCTTCTTAAGTTGTGTTTTTATAATTAGTATCTATCAAAGTACTTTGAGACCAAAAAATATGGATGTACGCGAAAGTGTAAAAAAAAGTGAAAAATCACGTTTTGGGGTTCAGCATGGGACGCCCTTTCTTATCTGAAAACCCCAGGAGAATCCTTTCTTAAGTTGTGTTTTCTTAATCAGTACACTTAGGAGTATCATCAAACCAAAATTCATCGATGTACGCGGAAGTGTAAATAGAAGTGATTTTTTGCACTTTTTGGGGTTCAGCGGCCACAAAACCCCAGGAATGGGCAACTTAAGAAATCGGTTTTTCAGAATGTTCCATTATTGGTACCAACTTTAGGGGGTCAAACCTTTTGTACGCAAAAGTGTAAATAGAACATATGCGGGCTCCCTAACGTATATACGTCGTACTGTAAACATCAACGCAACCATTATTACATTTTTCAAATAAGGATTAACTGTCATGTGGACTGTTTTTATTGAGATGTAACGGTGAGGTAAGTGGTCATAACTTGTGTAAAACCCGAAGGGTTTTACATACAAGTTATGACCACTTACCTCACCGTTACATCTCCATAAAAATAGTCCACATGACAGTTAATCCTTATATTTAAATACATTTAGCGAAAAAGCCACTTTTGTAAATTTATTTAAATCGAAAAGTGTATCGTGACAAGATCAGCCAAAAATACCCAATAGCACCCTTGGCAAAAGTTAATAGGAACAATTTCTCTTCATATTGAAACCCGATGATGTATTAAGTCAGTTCTGCCTGAGTCCAAATACGCCCAAAACATTACGCGTTCGTCTTTCCAAACCTAATGACGTGTCGATGGTGTTATTAGCTTGGTGTCATGAGGCGTTGCGCATTCACCGAGAAATAACTGCAACTAGCCACGTGGGCGCCGACCAATCAGAATGCTGGATTTAGTGATGACAACACTTAGTGTGTAAATATATATATATATAAGTTCTTGAATGTTTCATACAGACACTGGCTTTTTCTCAAATCGCTCGGATAAGCCAAACACCGCGGAAATGACAACTTTTGAAAACACAACGGTACTTACGTAATGACATCCGTTTGCCCTACAATTCATCGGGAACAACCAACATCATATAGGGACTAGCAGGATCACTTGGTTATAGGGGTAGCATAGTTGTAGCGCAGTGGTCGGCTCACGGTCCATATGAGATATCTAATTCGTCGGGAACTACTCGCGAATGAGTAATTAGTAAATCAATGGTTATGTCAAAGACAAAGACATTCGTATGGTTTTGTATTTTTTATTTTATGTTCAGCTGTTCGTCCTGTTCTAAAGCCCATTACTGCGCTATATTTCATGTCCGGGACGTGACAGCACTGAAAAAGAAATAAAATTACGACTCCATTATGGCGTGTTCACATTAAACGTCAGAAAATAGCAGGTACGAATGTAACGTGACATTTTATTGCTGCATACATTATACCCGTGCGCATGTAAACTGATTACCGATGGATGATGTGGATTTATTCAGAATTAACAGAAAGTAGACAAACATTCAACTCTTGTCTAAAAACAACTAATTTCACGAAAGTGAATTTAATTCCTTATTCGAATTAGGTCAAACAAATTGTGTTGTAGGGTGTCCCCCAAGAAACTCTAAATATTCACCCCACACACCCCACCCGGATACAAAATGACCGACGTCCATGCAGATGATTTCAAATAGTGAATCCATGCCATTGATCGGCACCTTGACCGATTTCGGTCAAACAAAGGGTGTCAAATCGGATGTAACAGACAACCAGACAAAAGACTTTTTGTTTCAATCGGTCCCGTAAAAGGTGGAAATCGGTTAACCGATTTATTCATGTGACAGAGATGTTTTGTACTTACAGTCGGCATGCTACATTGCACGCTGGCGTGACGAGTTGAGCGAACGCAGCAATTGACTTGGCCATTTGCGGACAGACAGCGTTACAAGTAGATTCGTCGGAACCATGGTGAAAGCTAACCCTCAGCTTATCCACTAACGTCATCACATCGGTGACTGTGAGAGAAAGAAACCTCGTTAGTCATTTTAGCGGAGATGACTTGTTTGAACCTCCAAATTAAAGGTACTCAATCCGATCAGACGCTGCTAAATTACTATTTCTTTGGTTTCGGGGGGGGGGGGGGTAAAAATATTTGATTCGAGTCGATGAACCCACCCATCAAAGCTCAGAGTGATCGGATATAGATTATTGTAGTTTGTAATTTCTCGAGATCTGTAATAATATGTGGCCCAGAAACACGTGGTCAAACGGAGGGTCTCGGACAAAATTTCGGATGAAGATGTATCACTCTAAAATCAAGTGGCAATAAGGTCCAATTTCTTGACACTTTAGTGATGATACGGCTATAATCTCAACTGCAAGCTGGGAACTCATTCCATGCTTTAATATCTTGCCATTCTGCTTACATTCCTCTACAAATACCAATTATATCATTGCAAGTCGAGCTTATTCTGAGAAATCGCGCATCTGTTCATTATTAACGCCAAGGGTTATTCGGTACATGATGAGTTTTTCCTTCACACACTCAGAGAAATCGTTCGGAGTGAGGCGACATACTGGTGGACGGATTCACGACTCTGTTGGTTGCGCCCACTGAAGCATAAGTGCTAAAAACAATCCTTCGTAACACCCACAAAGTGTTGCTAAAACTTTTGAATTATTTATTTTCCTTTCCGCGATGAACTTGCCGTTAGTTGTGGGGTTTTTTATCAATAAGGTTTATTTGTGCATAAGTGTCATATCAATAACAGAGCACTGGGTCCGGTCAACAGGAAAACCTATATAAGACCAGACCCAAACACCAATAGTCAAAATCCAATACACGTGCAACAGTGATATAGGAAACACAAAATGAAACAATATAATAATTCATTGCTCAGCAGAAAATGAGGGCGGCTTCTGGTGAGGATCAGACAATTAAATACTATAAGGAAGTACTTGATAGGAGATAGGAGATGCGCATGCGTGAACAATGGCGGTTTGTTTGTATTTTTCCTCTGTGAATTTTTCAATTAATATGAAATAATGGATTAAATAATGGATTAACACGGGATTATTTTTCTAAAACTGTTATGTGTGGACTATACTATCCAGGTTAGTAATGGAATACATGCCAGACATGACTCTGTCCAGAGATAGAACTGTTTCATTCGATAGACAAAAATTTGGTCGTTTAAATGGCAGAGATGTCTTACGCGGTAGACCCAGTTGAGTCACATACATGATATACACATGTATGAGACTCAGATTGGGTCAGTAGTGGCCAAATCTGATGCTCATACCTTTTCTAATTACAGGCGACAAAGGACTCCTGGTCGCAGATTCTGCTTGGTTCTCTTATTATGGTGACAATAAAGACAAGATTCCACCAAAAGTTCCGAAATCCGCGCCTTCATGAGCTAAAATAAAGACTTTTGTCATTTGTGCAAAAGAAATTGTTGTCTGTCTGTTTACGGAAGCGATATTTCACCACATGTTAATGCTGTTTGTCATGCGCAGTTCAATGTTTCATGATGGTCAATAAAACGTGTACTCCACCCCGAAGACGACTGTTGGAAATGTGTACTTGGAAGATATTATGGAAAAACTAAATTCTTTTGCTAAATGTTATGCTACTATGCCAATTTATTACATATGTAATAAAAATATTACCGAAAAATTATCAACATATACTTTTTAATAGAATTGTTGCTTCGAAAATATACTATTTAAAACGTGTACTCCAAGCCAGAATGAGAAAAAGTGTAGCCGAGTTAGATCATGCTTTATTACCCACTTCTACAAAATGTTGTATTATACTTTCAACAAGTTGTAGAAATATATTGGTGATATGAAGTAATTATTTTATTCAGTGAAACATAATCAGTTCTCACATTTGTCATGCATGGTGTCAAAAAAATGCCATAATCACATCGTCGCGCATTGATAGCTGCGCGAACTGTGTTTGTATTCTAACACCCATAAGGTTTGCTTTCGTGTGCCTATTGCGTATATATATACAATAACAACATTTGTTCAAAATAAGCTTTAGTTATCAGAATCGATTTACTGCAACAGACTAATGCTATAAACCAGTCTTGAAACTGTATGGTAAAAAAAAGTCTCAAAACTTGTTAGGCCTATTTATGAACAATAAAATGGCGATATATTATCACTAAAGTGTCACTAAATAGGTTATTATAATTAGCGTTTGTTTCGCTAATATGAAAACATGTTACACCTAAAAATATTTGCTTTTGGAAAAGAGCATTCCGTGTGAGTCTATTCCTGATATGGTATAAATAAATAGCGTTTGTTTCACTACTGTGCGAACAACGGACGACCAGATGATGGTGCAAGTTTGTAGCTGTTAGTGCAGGGGGAAAACCAGGACAAAGAAAACTATAACAAAACGGCTACCATGAAGTCTGCTTATCCCAATCCCAGATACAGGACGAGAGTAGGTACCGTAATTAAACTGAACAAATAGACACTGAATGAAAAAAAAAAACCCGATATTGGCCAAATGTATGAGTCGGATCCGGAGTAGGGCAGTAGGCCTACACTTTTTAATGCTATTTCGATGTACACTTTATTATAATAGGAGAATGATTGTTTTGTTCAACTTTTAATGAAGTTAACAATGATATAAGTATATATACCGTATAGTGATGCAATTATACCATATATCTTCCGAGTATCGGTACCGGTATACACACAATTTCCCCGAGTCGGCGTCAGGGCCGGAGTATGTCATTTTTTGACACCATGACAAATGTGAGAACTGATTATGTTTCACTGAATAAAATAATTACTTCATATCACCAATATATTTCTACAACTTGTTGAAAGTATAATACAACATTTTGTAGAAGTGGGTAATAAAGCATGATCTAACTCGGCTACACTTTTTCTCATTCTGGCTTGGAGTACACGTTTTAAATAGTATATTTTCGAAGCAACAATTCTATTAAAAAGTATATGTTGATAATTTTTCGGTAATATTTTTATTACATATGTAATAAATTGGCATAGTAGCATAACATTTAGCAAAAGAATTTAGTTTTTCCATAATATCTTCCAAGTACACATTTCCAACAGTCGTCTTCGGGGTGGAGTACACGTTTTATTGACCATCATGAAACATTGAACTGCGCATGACAAACAGCATTAACATGTGGTGAAATATCGGATCCGGGCCCACTCGCCCCAGGGCCAGCTCGCCCCAGGCCGTTTTTGGGGCGAGCTGGCCCACCTTTCAGGGGCGAGCTGGCCCGGGTATTACATTTGTATTAAAGTTGTAAATAAGTTAATATATATTAATATATTAATTTCTTAAGTTCAGATTATGATATATTTCAGAGTTATGTCCATCAATTTTGACATTTAGATTACTTTAGCCACGTTTGTTAGTAAAGATAATAGCCATGCAGTTTATCACACTAGTTGGTTTGAACGACGAACCGGCGAATTCATAAATAACAATAATGAACTGTTTTCACATTCTGGATATTAAAGTTTCTCTTATTATCTGAGTTCATCTCACTATCTCTGGAGTTTGGGAAACCATTAGAAGCCGTTATTATATCCCCATTCATATCCTATCAAAACAATAGAAGCAGGTTGTTTACACAGTAACCAGTCGACTAATCACACCTCACAGGATGAGATGGCTTCAGTGTGATAGATAATCACTTTCATATGCCGACCACATACCGTATATAAGCAGTGCAATATTTATCTGACATCATAACCACAAATATGTTCCGTTGTATCTGCGACTATATACAACGGCAGTGGCTCGACTCAAGTCATTTTCGATCGAGGAATGGAGTATATTCCGACATGACGTTCGGACAAATAATGAATGTTTGTATATTTAATTCAACATTCCAAATTCAATGATACACATCTTGGGTCTCAGTTGACCGATTTGGGTATCACTTTGTATGGTATCACTTGACTCGGGTATCACTTGACTGTAAGTCAGAGAAAGCAAGCAAAACGACAACTTAAATAAGACATTATCCCTTGGGGCGAGCTGGCCCGGGGCGAGCTGGCTCGGGGCGAGCTGGCCCAGGTCGACTGGGGCGAGCTGGCCCTGGGGCGAGTGGGCCCGTTTCCGAAATATCGCTTCCGTAAACAGACAGACAACAATTTCTTTTGCACAAATGACAAAAGTCTTTATTTTAGCTCATGAAGGCGCGGATTTCGGAACTTTTGGTGGAATCTTGTCTTTATTGTCACCATAATAAGAGAACCAAGCAGAATCTGCGACCAGGAGTCCTTTGTCGCCTGTAATTAGAAAAGGTATGAGCATCAGATTTGGCCACTACTGACCCAATCTGAAGCTCTAAAGAGTGTAAATCTTTAGAGCTTCCCTGGAGCTACTTACGCGGAGTGGAGAGGGTTGTCAACCCGGACGATATCGCGGCCATTCAGGTTACTGATGAAGAATGCTTAATTACTCTGCATTCATATGAGGCAAAGGACTTCTTAATTGAACGTGGATTCAAATTGTTCAGGGAATTTATCAGACCCAATGACGTGGAAAATCGCACTATACATGTGACAATAAGGAATGTCCCATTCGAACTCGGTGACGGCCACATCGTTAAATTTCTGTCTGCTTACGGAAATGTGGTACCAAATTCAATCAGGAGAGGGACATACCAAGGTTCACACGTGCAGACAGGGGTTCGTTATGTGCAGATAGCTGAGAGTGGTTGTCAGGAAATTCCAAGTGAAGTTAAGATGGGAAAATTCGTGATTAAAATGTTCTCTTCCAAAACAATGTGTTTATGTAAATACTGCAATGACCTACATTTCCCGACAACAATATGTGACCAAGAGCGTACAGCCAAAAATAGATGTGGGCGGTGCTACAGTAGTGCACATAAATCTTGGCAATGTGAAAATGAGATGATATGCAAATCATGTCTCAACCCTGGACACCGCTCAGATGATCCCATATGCAAAGGCAAGCCAACTACTGTAAACACTACCACTGATGATGTTGTGAGCAGTAATCGGCAGCCCATACAAAGACCGCCAGACAAACCAGCTATCGGTACCACTGATGATTATGTGAGTAGAAATCGACAGCCCATACACGGTCAGCCCACCATGCAGAGACAACCCGCGAACGCTAATCGTCGAGATGATTGGACAACCAATCGTGAACGGCTAGGATCTATGTTCTCATATAGTGCAGACACACATCATAAATATGACCCAATCAACAGAGTACCGGTAGCTAATCTGATTGATTTCTGTGAGGTGACACGCGATTCAACCCAAAGTGATGATGTTTTTGGTAAAGCTGGAGGAAATGAGACACATGATGCAAACACAGGTGTCGATGATGATGATGTTGTTAATGCCGAAACAAATGATGATGCTGAAATAAACGGTAGTACTGAAACAAAGTGTGATGCAGACGAAACCAATGGAAATCTCGAAATGGAATGTGGTGATTTCAGGAAAGTTGTAGATGGAAATAAAGAGGATGAACAGAGTTTAGTGAAAGCCATCGTCCTCGGGGCGAGCAATTGCGGTGGTTTAAAATTGGGCAGGGATGACATCAAAGTGTTTCAATATTCAGGGGCTAAATATTCCGAAGTGGAGAAACTAATCAACAGTGCAAAGTCAGGCGTCGACCGATTTGAGGTTAAAAAGGTAACAGTTCACCTCGGCACCAACGATATAGTGGAGAACCATTCGGATCTGGAACTGATTGAAATGGACGTCAGTGATGGTGCCTCTGCTGTACACGAGGCGTTTCCGTTTGCCACAGTTAATTTGTGCAGCATTCCACCTAGGAAAGGCTTGGGTGCTAAGATGAGAGATCACAATTCGATTGCTCTTCGAGTGAACAAATATACTGAGAGGCTGTGTAAGCGGAAATTCTATTTGAAGTACATTGATAATGCAATGTTCCGTTCCAAAGATGGCAATGGAGTGAAATCGCTTTATAACGCGAAGGACCATTCGGGACTGCACTTCAATGAGGATGGCAGAGCAAGACTAGTATCGTCTTTAGTTGGTGCATCTGAATACACATGCACCGATGATACCAGAGTGAAGCGTGCCAGAGACAGTACCACGCCCACCAATGACAGACCAAAAATGCCGAAAGTCAATACATGAACTGTTAATCAATTGTGTAATAATATCAGTTCTCAAGATATTGTCACTAGATATGAGAACATTAATGTCTTCGGATATACACGTTATACATGTAACTCTGCAAACATTGCCGTGCAATCTCCCCAAGTGTGCGAGCAAATATCAAGTACATCGGTCAATTCAAAACAAACCGAAAACCATTGTTATGACGGCGAGCTAGACAAACATCACTTGACCGCACCAGTTTCGCTCAGTGTACCGTTAACTCATGACATATCACGTGCGCCGGTCAATCCAAAACAACCCGAAAACCATTGTTTTGACGGCGAGCCAGACAGACATCACGCGACCGTACCAATATCGCTCAATGTAATGTTGACTTCTAGTAATCCATTGAGTCCGCTGAATCGTAATGATTGCCCGTGTTACTGTAGCCAATCAACCGCAACCCGTTGTAACGAAGGCCAGGTACACAGAAATCACGTGCTCAATAGCAATCACGCTGTCAGTCCGAACTCGACATGTCGCGCTAGTAACGGTGACCAGTTGAATACCCGAACTGCAAATAATGGTTTTGTCAATGGATCGAGATTTCACATGGTCGGAGTAGGAGTATCGCTCACAAAACGTCAGGCGACTGAGACAAGCAAAGTAGACGCATATCCCGATCGCGATAGTGAGTTGTCCGCACCAATTGTTCATGCCTATGTTTCTGACGATTCTCAATCTACCGAACCTGAATCGCCCTTATTAAGCACCTACGACATTTTGAGAGAAACACGGGAGATAATGTATGGCAATGTTTGTGAAATGTCTTCAAATAATGTTAATTTAGAAACATGTATATGTAACAATATTGAGCTGGCTGATATATGTTGTGTTGAAAATGATGATGTTGAGCGTAAATGTACGTACAGTAGTAGCAAACAAGTAAATGTGAATGTCATTAGGGGCGAAGTTTGTATCAAAGCGCCAAAAGCCACAGATACTGTAATACGTTATTCAAATTCTCATTTGCTGGACACCGGCACTCAGTTAAGCTTACATGACACATATAAGTTACAATTACAAAATTGTACAAAAAGCGACACCGATAAAGTTAACGGCAAATTGTTAATTGACAATGGGCATGTAAATGCATCAATGTCATTGTCACTCAATACAACTGATAGTGCTTGTCACACAGTGAGTTCAAATGCTGTTTTTGATAATTACAATGATAACTCATCCTATCCTAGCGTGTGTAATGACATCGCATCTTACGAACATAATGGTACAGTACAGTACCCATATAGTAATAGCTTGGCGCCAGATCTTGTAACTGATTCAAGTACGTTATACAAGTTTGCTACTATGTCACATGCATCTACTGATTTATCGGATGTCCGCAGAAAGGTTCGAGAAAGTGTATTTGTTCCTAATGACGTTCCGATTGAGAACATAAGGGATAATGTATATGCGGATCTCCTGAACATGACTACATGCATTACCGAATCCCACTTTAATTATGACCGTAGTTGTGAACAACGCATGGGCGAGCGTCATAATGAACAAAGCATGGTAGACTGTTTTGATCACGTGCCCCAAGCTGTATGGCCCAGTGACAGACACACACCCACGGTAGACTGTTCACTTGATCAATCGGAATGCGATTGGCAGTCAGAAACTGATTATGAGTACTGTAATATTCATGATAGAATAATGAATTACGGGACAACATCTAACACCGATCTCTATCAATTAACTCCGCTTGATGACAATTTGGAGCATATCACAGCGGACTGTGAGTGTCGTGGTGTAGTTAAAAAAGACCACATTATAACGCTAGAGACTAAACCCCTATCAGATATTTTAAAAGACGCACGAGAATTAGTAGATAACACCAATGAAAATAAATGTTCTTTATCACATAACAATGACTCACTTGATTATGATCAGGGCGATACTATTGATTGTATGAATGAATATTTGCACGAAAACTATTGTGATGACATTAATATTACAGATACGCCATGTTTGTGTAAAAATAATTATCTTGATGTAGCTGAGATATATCCATTCGAACAAGACCTCAATTCCGAAAAGAACGAAGGAAATTTCGAAATCTTGTCCTTAAATGTGTGTGGTCTTCGAAAAAGACTTGAATATCCGGATTTCCAGGAGTTTTGTTCTAAATACCATGTCTTATGTCTATCGGAAACAAAAACCGATGACTGTGACAAACTGTATTTAAAGGGGTATACCTTTTTTATGAAAAATAGACAAAAACTTTCGCGAATACGGTCAGGTGGAATAGCCATTGGCATCAAAGACGAACTTTGTAGATTTTCGAAAATCATTGAAACGCCGTCCAAGTTTGTACATTGGATTGAGATTAAAAGGTCAGAAAATTCATGTAAATTCCATGTAATAATAGGTGCAGTATATATACCACCTGAAAGTAGTAACTACGCATCGAAAGACGCATTTACAGAAGTAGAAAGTGAGTTCTTAAATTTTGCGAACCGCACAGATAAGATATTCATCACTGGCGATTTCAACGCACGTACATCGCTTGAAACTGATATTAGTAATTATGGTAACGACAACGACATGTTCGAATCGGATATATTTCACGAAATACTTTCAGAACAATTGATATATTTACACATGACTAATATGCCTATAGCCAGACAGAACCAGGACCACAACAGAAACCAATATGGAATCTCACTCTTGAACTTATGTCAACATCACGGTTTTGTTATTTTGAACGGAAGGGCTGGTAAAGACAAAAACGTTGGCGCATTCACCAGTCAAAATAAGACCGTAATTGATTATACATTATCTTTAGCGACAGCTCTACCAGCTATATTGGACTTCCAAGTACTCCAATTTAGCCCATTAGCATCAGATATACATTGCGGTCTCGTAACAACGCTCAATTCTGAATATGCACGTAAGTGGCCCACTGACAATGACACGACGTCTGCCAGCAAAACGAACCGCGTAAAAAAGTGGGACCCTTCTAAACGACCAGAATTTGTTGAAAATATTGATTATAATGCCATTTCCAGCATACACCACTTATTGAATTCACTCAAGCCGAACGAGTTGTGCCCCGAAGCAATTAATATGATTGTGACCTCCATAAGCAAAGTCATGACAACAACGGCAGAAAATACTTTAGGTGTACACACTGAACGGACAATTAGGCAGTCGAATAACCGTAGAAATGGTAAAAATAAACCATGGTTCAATGAAGCGTGCCGAATTGCACGACAGTCTTATCGGAGAGCTTCTCGTGCTCAAAAATTAAGCCGGGACTCCACCTCAGATAGAGATATGAAACAAGCGTCTCGCGTTTATAAAAGCGAAATGGACAAATCAATTAGAGCACACAGAGATATGATTACTCGCGAAATGTCAGCTTTACAACACGGTAGCCCGCGTGATTTCTGGAAGAAAATTAGGGGCGGAAATTCTCAACGCATTGATGCTACTCTCGATGATTTGACACATTATTTTCAGAACATCAATGCGACTAAACACGATGACGACCCATTAATAGAACGGGACATAATTGAACTATTATTTAACGTAGACGCGAATACCGACCTGAACCGACCGATCACCGAAGAGGAAATAAGACAAGCCATTAAGGTCTCAAAAATAACAAATCAAGCGGCCATGATCTTATTCTCAATGACTATATCAAAGCCTCTTCAGATGTTTTCATCGGCATATACTGCAAATTGTTTAACATAGTATTTAACACGGGGATAATACCGGCAGATTGGGTGATAGGTACTATTGTACCTCTTTACAAAAACAAGGGAGACCCGACCGACCCCAGTAATTATAGGCCGATCACCCTTCTGAGTTGTTTTGGTAAACTGTTTACTAAGATCTTATCCAACCGTTTGGGACAATTCACTGACGATTTTGACGTTATATCAGAAAATCAGGCCGGTTTCAGGAAAAATTATTCGACTATCGACAACATTTTCATTTTAAATTTATTATTTGAAATAAGTAGAAAATTAAACAAGAAATTATTATGTGCGTTCATTGACTTCCAAAAGGCATTCGACATGGTGTGGAGGCAAGGACTTTGGATGAAAATTTTGAAATATGGGATCAATGGGAAAATATTTACGGTTATTGCCAACATGTATAATCATATTAAATCCTGTGTTCAAGCAGAGGGAAGTAAATCCATTTACTTCCCCTGCCATGCTGGTGTTAGGCAAGGTGAGAACCTATCCCCCCTACTATTCACACTGTACTTGAACGATTTGCAAGAATATTTACTTGATAACGACGTAGTGGGCTTAAAAACAATAGACCTAGAAATAGAGAATCGACTCAACTGTTATGTGAAAATATTCATGATTATGTACGCCGATGATACGACAATCATGGCGGAAACCCCAAAAGTATTACAACAACAACTGGACCTCTTTGAAAAATATTGCAATAAATGGAAATTAACAGTGAATATCGAGAAAACGAAAATTGTCAACTTTTCGAAGACCAGTCTTCCAAAAAAGACAAAATTTCTGTTCAAAGGAAGAAGAATCGGAACAGTAAACAAATTTAATTACCTAGGAATAATATTTTGCAAATCTGGATCATTCACGACGGCAAAAAAGGCCCTGGCAGAAAAAGCTACCAAAGCCATGTACTCAGTTATTGGCAATTCGCGAAAGCACTGTCTCTCGATCAAAACCCAACTTGACTTGTTCGACTTGCACGTTATGCCAATTTTATTATATGGTTGCGAGATTTGGGGTTTCGGTAACAATGATATTCTTGAAAAAGTTCATCGAAAATTTATGAAGCATATTCTTCACCTGAGGCCATCTACTCCCAACTTTATGCTGTATGGGGAATGTGGGAGACTACCAATTGACGTGTATATAAACACGAGAATAATAAAATATTGGTGCAAAATTATGAACAGTGAGGAGGTGAGATATCCCAGAATACTTCTGAAATTAGCACAGACTATGTTCGATATCAACGCTAATCATTTCCCTTTGTTACACCGAATCTATGATTTATTAGACCATTGTAACCAATTACATGCATGGCACATGGAACGTATACCGGATACTGCCCAATTCGTTTCGTATATAAAGTGTAGTTTAATTTCGCAATTCACGGATAATTGGGAAACTGATATGAACAACTCCAGTCGTGGTAAGATATACCAAATTTTTAAACATGACTTATCTTTTGAAAGGTATCTAACGTTGAACGTAGTAAACCGGATTACATTATGTAAATTTAGAACCAGTAATCACCATTTACCTATTGAAACAGGACGCTGGCGAAAACCTGAACAAACTAACCGACTATGTCCACTCTGTAACTCCAGAAAGATTGGAGATGAATTTCATTATCTTCTTGAATGCGAGAGACTATCACCCGAAAGACAGCGATTACTATCAAAATTTACTAACAAAAAACAAAATACTATCACAATGAGTGAAATACTTAACCAGAACAATTCAACAGACATACGGAAATTGTGCGACTTTATTAAAATAATCAATCGTAAACTTATAAATTCAGATAAGCTTGGGTAGATACCGAAAAAGATAGTAAATGACACAGTATTCCTACGAACCTAACACGAAATAACATGTGCAAGCGACTAAACCAGAGTGGATACATACTCTTAATTATATTACCTCGCTGGTAATATAATTGAGGGTGTCTATGCACTTTGTGTGGATCAGTCATATATGACACCATAGTATATAGCGTCAGCAGACAGCACCTATGGCAAACAGGTATATTATTTATATTGTAAATACTTTTCATATATTATAATGTATATCATTTGTATTTCTATTATGTAAGTCATGTACATAAAATGTATTATATGTTATCTTAATACCTATGTATTATGGGTCAAAAAGATTAAACGAATTGAATTGAATTGAGGGACACACAGGGCTGTGGTGTAGAGGGATGTCAACAATACATGTACTTGTTCAATCAGGTTTAATTGTATTATATTAAGGATTTTGAATTAAACCGCTTGGTAGATTCGAAGTATAGATGGACAGTATTAAAGATAAGATTATTTGTTGCATCACTGTCAGAATTGTTTCCATAATTAGTTGTGGTTTAGTGGAGAGCGCGTAGTTGTTCTAAAGACAATGAGACAACTAGTGAAAAATGACATTCATCTTGGACACACCGGAATTGACTACACTCTCTGCGTATATGGCACGAAACTGTTGGCCCGGGGTGAACTCTGAACTGAAATCGTGAATTCAAAATTGTGAAACATGTCATTGTTATGCACGGGCCCAATGTAAAGAACCACACATGTCACATGACATACCTAACAGGCCGTGACAAAAAGTAGGAATCGATATCATATCATACCGAAACAAGGACTACTCGATAACAACTGATTATTATCGTTCCAATTTCTGGGTGATTGATTTCCTACCAATTATAGGCAAATTCCGTTAGCATCGCTATAGGCTACATGTGGATCTACATACATTTTACTTCTCATGTAGTTACCCGTGGTATGGATATATTTTATATGCTTGTTTTCGTTCATATTCTAGCACCATATCGTTTTCTACGACGAAATGCCCGCAAACCATGCCGTGCAAACTTGTCAGTGTATGGACGTACCCTTAGAAAGCACATAACATATTGAATACGAAAATGTCCGATATGAAGATATAGGTCACTCAGAATCATTTATTGTTTTATTGTTGAAGATTTTACAAAATGGACAAATATAATAATCCGAAACCAGATTTAATATTTCATTTTAATACCGGTTTGGAATTGATTGATATTTTGAACACAAACGATACATTGCATAATAATTTGTTTATCATAAATTTTTGGGCCAACCATTGATTATTGAAGTTCCCGTGACAATTAATTTGGGTTTCGTAGATAGAAATTTAAATATATGGTATTAAATTTGAAAACACAATCGTTGCTTTTGAAACAATGCCTATTGACTTTATGTTTGGCATATATTGATTTTGTTTAGACTTATGAGTGCAAAATACACTCGTGTGCTGTATGAACGATGCAAACAACATGGTAGTTATAATAAAAATGAGTTAAAGGTACTCAATCCGATCAGACGCTCCTAAATTACTATTTCTTTGGCTTCGGGGGTAAACAATATTTGATTCGAGTTGAGGAACCCACCCATCAAAGCTCAGCGTGATAAGATATCGACGTTTGAAGTTTGCTGTTTCTATTGTTTGTGGACCAGAACTTGTCAAGAACCACGTGCTCAAACGGACAAATTGCGGTTGTAAGATGGATAACTCTAAAATTAAGTGGTTATTATTGTTAATAGTAACCACTTGATTTTCGAGTTATCCATCTTACAACTCGAATCAAATATTGTTTACCCCCGAAGCCAAAGAAATGGTAATTTAGGAGCGTCTGATCGGATTGAGTACCTTTATTGACTCGAGCCATAAATTCATTTTCATTTAATAACAATGTTGTTTTACATCGTTCATAAAGGAATCAGGGAGCTAAATGTGTTCTAGAGTCGGGGAGCGAGTACACCGTGGAACCCTAAAGGTGAAGGTAACTGAAGAATGACCTTCACCTGATACATGCGACACGTTATTAAAGGATGACATCGCGTTTATTTGATTTGTACATAATATCTAAATAATTTAAACTGGTGAATGAATGGGGGAACGGATTTTTGTGAGCGGGAAATGTATTTAACTAGCTGTTGTAGATCTGGGTTTTTCCAGATCAAATTTGGCTGTGAGATAGCCCTGTCGTACACTTGGGGATTTATTTTAAAAAGTAAACACATGACCTATGATTTTTCTTGCATTTTCGTGATCAACTGGTGTCAATCTAGCTGGGTAAACATCACTGGTATGGCCTGCAGGCTTCAATTCAGCGAATTTGGCCGAAACGTTAACACTGTCGCCTATGGGAAACCATTTAGTTCCGTGATTCCTAAAGTAAATGAGTGTATTTCGCACTCATCCATGGCTCAAATTCTTTCATGTGTTGCATATACGCATGTAATCTTTTGAGTATAATAGGAGATGGTCCCATAAATTTAGTGTACATCCCCCTTTAACGGCCGCGCATACCCCTTGTTACATGTATAGGTAAAATCAAGCAGATTAAAGGTACGCAATCCGATCAGTCGGTCCCCATATTATCAAGTTACAACAACAACAACATTTCTTCAAAATACGCGTTAGTTAACAGAATCGATTAGTTATAACAAAATAATGCTAACCGCTGTTAACTATGGTATAAAATTTCACACGTTGTTCAACGAAATATGGCATGAGAATGACGAAATTTTGCCGTATTACCACTTGATTTTAGAGTTATCTTCATCCGCAAAATTGTCAGAGACCGTGTGTTTGGCGACTTTATTCAAGGTCACAAATATGTACACATTTCGAGAAATAACAAAATTCAAAAATCGATGTCTGATCACTCTGGTCTCTGGTGAGTGGGTTCTTCGACTCGAAGCAAATATTTTGTACCCCCCCCCCCCGAAGTCAAAGAAATCGTAATTTGGGAGCTTTAATTCGGATTATACATCTTTAACTTACAGTGGTGTTTTATATAGGTGGCTGCGTCGATATCTCCATTCACTAGATCAGTTCCCGCAAGTTTAATGGCGTCTTCTATTTGCTTCAGTGTGAGACCATCATGAAGATGATCGAATTGGCCGACACAAGGACCCGGATCACAAGGTATATCGAAGATATTCCGTCTGTCTATCACCATACCCAGAGCCAGTGGGACAAACGCCAGAAACAGTGCAAAGTTCATAGCAGTGTTATCTGTAATGATGTTAATATTTATACCATGACCACGTACTCTACGATAGTATTAACGGTCATTGTGAGAATAAGTTGTTAATAGCCACTGTAGGTATAAAGGCACACTATGGGTACTTATAAACGTTTCCTATGCGATTTAAACGAAAAAGTGATGTACCAACAATAGGGACTACAATGTCGCGTTACAGTAACGCCGGTATTAATGATTCCGTGGCAAAATATAGTTCCAAGTTGACACTTTAATAAACACAACTTTAGTTACACTTTCATAAGTCTGTGATATTATGTGACGTCTGTGATATTATGTGACCACAAGTAATCACAAATTTTAATAGATTTTTATACACTTTCACAATTCCCTCAGGTTCCATATCCCTTCACCAAGTAACAGTATACCAATGTACTGGGTTGCCGCTAAAGCTCGTGGGTAAATCATCAATCCCAATCGTGGCGTAAATTTGGTATTAAGAAACACTACGTGTGCATTCTATAGCTAAACAATACCTGTATTATCAATTACAATATCAGACTTATAGAGTAATGTCTAATGTTTTGGTCACTATATGAGTACAATCCAGTCGGAATCCGAAATGGACTCCACATTACCATAGGCATATCTTCTATTCTAATAATTGAAAATCAGCTTGATTCATATGAAACGAGTACGAAGGTAATTTGGTTCTCATATACTTACATCTATATGCTTCCACGAATTGATACATGAAGGAGTATAGGTTGTAGTAGTGTAGAATTTTTGTATATGAATTAGATAGACCGCACGTGGGTCTGTTTGGTATAGATAACCTCGGGTTAGACTGTTATATTCTTGGTATTTGACCACGTACATTCCAATCTCCACAACTTAAACATATTTAAAGCGATGTTTACGAAATCGTTCACCGCATAAATAAACTCAGTTCATTGCCACAATCGAACATATAGTTTTAACACATCTAGAATATAGCTTTGTATAAATAACTGCAAAATTTGAAAATTTGATATGACAGCCAAATTATCTTTATCCCTTGTTGTGTGGATATTCATATTATATAATTACATGGGATTAAAAAACCGAAAGCAATTTGGGATCAGGCAACGCGCTCAAGTTGTTGTAGTTGAAGCCCTCTGTCTAATTAATTCTGAACATCCAGGAAAAATGGATGCTGCATGAATATATCGGGTGTAGCTGAACCTACCTCAGTGGACTATACGATCCGTAGAATATATGTCACTCGTTGAATATCTGTTCCTTATCGCCGCATGTGTATGACTTTATCGCACGGGCGCCGTGTCTGCCATGTATTTAGTGGATATGTGTCTATATATACAAAATGAAACATGAGTGTTCGAGATAATCGCGTGGAACGATTTCACGGAGTCAGGGACACAGGGCCCTGGGAAATTACCAGATATACCAATGTATATTATAACAGTGACAAGGTTCACAAGTCCGATTTTTGGAAAAACACACCATCTATCACAGATTCCTCATAGATTCTCAATATCTTTCTTCTCAGTCACAATATATTTCATTGTGTCGAATCGGCCGTGAAATTCCCTTTCTTTTGATATATAATTCGATAGTAGTAAACGAAAGGAAGTCGGGATATCGTATCGAAAACTAGCAAAACCTACACACGAAAAGCGGTCAGTTTCCCTGTCCGGTAATTAAGTAGTGATAAAACACGGTATACCATTTCAATTATTACGATCGCAGTTGCCGAACTTGCGAATTTCCCGTACGATATGTCGACGTCGCTTAAATTGACTTCGTCGTATTATATATCAAACGAAACAAACATTTATGCCCTTTAACATAAACTGGGGCATATTTTGACTGAGTTGACAACCTAACGACCCGGCTTACTCCCAAATTTCCAGTAGATATTGCAAGTTTCCCGTACCATGTCTCGACTTCTCTTTATTTGATTCTATGGAATAATACACCAAAAGAAAGGACATTTCATGGCCAATAAGACACGCTTAAATATATTGAGACTGAGTTGAACGATTTTGAGAATCTATGAGAAATGTGAAAGATGGTGTGTTTTTTTCAAAAATCGGACTTGTTAACCTTGTCACTTGTATATTATATATTGGTTTCTCTGTTATTTTTCACCAGGGGCCTGTGGTCAGGAATTGCAGAATAAAGCCATACGACGTTGGCATAGGTTCAAACCCTGGCGCAGGAACTTTGTTTTTACTGCGGCATATATAGCGCTAAAACTTTAGTCTGAACGCGGGGTTTGATGTAGTGTATTGTTTCACAATTTGATAAGAAAACAAATGTTCAAGAACATTTTATACAGCGAAAAATTAAATTGAAATGAGGCCAAGATAACCTTGGAGTTGGACAATATAATGTGAAGAGAATGAAGACGCAATCACCCGCAATCGGTAATTATATCAACTGAATTAGAACAATATTTGAAGGTATGGATGGCCTTCGTTATAGGTTACACTTTAGAAATAACAGTCACCAAATTATGAAAATACCTCAAGAATATAATAATAGTTTAGAATAATGATAGTGTGAATGCGATATTATCCACAATACACACTTTGTATGTGCCGAACGTTTGTTTATATATAGATACAGCACGTACACATTGAGCAATAAGCAGAGTGATTTACGGTGACCCATTCAACATTAAATATTGAGAGGCGAGCGAGCGCTATACTGGTATGTTGTAAACAACTTGGGTGATATTTCTAACCAAAGTTCCATAGTGTGGTCTCCGCGGAGTTGAGTGTTTTGCTTATCGAATACTCTTGATGTACTGTTTGTTTACATAAAATGGCGTTTGTTTACATAACACAGAGTACTATCATGACACTATCATGCAATTTACGCGATATATATGATTTGAATAAGGCTGTCTATAATATAATATTTTTTGCTGTTTATGGCGGTTTCACCAAATTTGACTATTTTAACAGCAATACCCACGACCAACGCTTACCGTATCTTTAACATACGACCAACTACATGACATTAGAGTCCAGATCAACGGTACGCGTGCGCGGATAGAATAGTTTCGGTGCCATGAAGTCGAACATGGTGGTGCATTATCTGGACTGAGATTGACTTGGCCGAAATATCATTGGCAGCGAGTTTAATGTTCACCTTTTGACGACCTTGAGATCCTGGCCATCAACCAAACATCGGACATGCTTTTCGTTAACGCTATTGTTGACTTAAATGTAAAGAACCGTAAAATGTGCACCCCCATCCACCCCACCCTTCCGAAACGTTCAGGAACCAGGCTGAAGAACCAGTAGTTGGTTCTTTGTGCTTCAAAAACAGTTGTAGAACCAAAATTACCTGCAATTACTGCTGTTTTGGTTCTTTAGAATTGAAGAACCAAAAGTGGACAGGCGGATTATTTACTACTAAACTTCAATCATCGTCGTCGTTTTCGTCGTCGTCATTATCATCGTCGTAATCGTAGTAAACGTAAGCATCTTCATTGCCATTGCAATCGTCATCGTCAACGTTGTCATCATCGCTGTCGTCGTCATAAGTATCATCATCATCATCATCATCATCCCTGTCGTCGTAGTTATAATAATAGCCGTTGCCGTCATCATCGCTGTCGTCGTCGTAGTCATCAACATAATTGCTGTCGTCTTAGTCATCATTGCTGTCGTGTCGTCGAAGTCACCATCATCAACGCTGTCTAGGTCATCACCATCATCATCATCATCATCATCATCATCGTTGTCGTCGTAGTCATCATCATAATCATCAAGGTTGTCGTCGTAGTCATCATCATCATCGATGTTGTCGTCATAGTCATCATAATCGCTTTTCGTTATCATCATTATCATTATCGCTGTCGTCGTTGTCGTCATAATCATCGTCATCACAATCATCGTCGTCGTTGTAATCATAATCATCTAGGCTATTGGCAGCATCATCCTAATTATTACCATCGTCGTCGTGTAGCAGCATAGTCAATATCACTATTATATTAGCCATCGATGTGAACCCCCTCATCATTATAATCATCATTGTCGTCGTCGTCGACTTCATCGACGCCATCTGTGTCAATTACGATCACCGGCATTATCATTGCATGAAGTTGTCGTATATATAGTTGTTTTGTGAATTAGATTATAAATATGTTATAACCCGCTTAGGTATCTGTACAATAAATACAGACCCCGGCACTACGCGCCTTTGTCAATAGTTGTTATACAGATACCCAAGCGGGTTATAACCTATACTAATCTTTCTTTTTGCTAGTAACTCATGCCGTGAAAATTTGAAATCTTTTGACCTCTTTTTTTTTAGATATTGCAAGAATCGTCACCCTCCTAGCAAATTTCAAGTTCAACCCTGCAATATACTCGGTCCAGTTAGAGTCACAGGCCTGTGGGGAAAATTACTAAAATACCAATATTGACTATACCAGTGACAATGTGCAAATGTTCGATTTTGGTTAAAATCACATAAACTATCAAATCCCTAATAAATTCTATAAATCGATAATTGGAGCAAACATATCCTCAAATATGTCTTATTGGCAATAAAAGTCCCTTTCGTTTGACATATAACTAGGCGAAATTGAACGAAGCGAAGTAGAGATATCGTATCGGAAACAACCGAATTATACCGAAGAAATCGAGTCGTCAATCTCCCTGTCCGCTCAGAGGCTATGACCTTGTTATAAAATCAATATTTTTAACAATATTTTGTCGCGAACGTGTAATTAAACGCGATGACATCTTCTACTATATATTTTGAGACCGTATATGTGTATATCCTTTATAGACTCGAAAACGGCTCCACCTATCTAAGGGTAAAAATCCACGGGAATGGTCATCGGACCATTCGCGATCACTCCTTCACCCTTCAACTGCCACCGCAATGGGGATTGATCGCGTGATAATTGATGAGCGTTTGTATATGACGCGTCGCTATTAAAGAGCGTTTGTTTACAATATCAACACAACGTTGTCGCTCGAAATTTAGCATCGAATTTTTTTATTTCTTCCATCTAAAATATAATTACGTGTTGGACTCTGTCATTTTAAGAATATATAAGTATTACACGCAGACACACCAAGTCTCAGCTTAAATTTGTTGTTTTAAATAAGAGTTTTATCGACATAAATCGATTTGAATGGGAAATCCTATGTTAATAAATTTTAGGGCCCTGCGAGTGTTTGCACCAGGGTCCATATTTGACAAATTCTACCTGATATCTTTTGCTTTTGGAAACTGGGGATATCTAATTTCGTACTTAGGGCTTCCAAGGGACGGGGCGATTTTCGTCGGGTCAGTTTGTCCGCCTGAACTGGGGATATCTAATTTCGTACTTAGGGTTTCCAGGGGACGGGGGAGTTTTCGTCGGGTCAGTTTGTCCGCCTGATGTGACATTGACCTTGAAACGGGTACCCACAAATGACCTTGGGCGATATCTCGGTCGTCAGCGGTGACATCGACGTGAAATTTGGTATGTATGGTCAACTCGGGACGGGTAATATTTTTGTTGGGTTATATGATATGCCTGTACGGTGTTACCTTGAAAAACAAAAATTAATGGATCGACCAAAGCCATGGGACCAATGCCGCCAGTGGCGGGCTATCGGGGCTAATCTGCTAGTAATCTATAAATGCTCATGTATGTTCCGCAAGTCATTCCGAAGCCATCCATACCTTTTTTATTTCATCCGATGTGTTTGTGCCCAATTTTTCAACTTTATTCTTGATTCTAAATATGGAACTTTTGAATATTCATGAATTTCATATATGGAATCGTGAATATTCAAAAGTTCCATATATGGAATGCACCTCCAGAACATTGACCTGTAGCACTTAAACCGCTGAACGGGGGCTGCACATAGGTGAATCCAATGGCCGCGACTCAGTGATCTCGCTTATCCCCACCGAACATCAAACTACGATAAAACATCCGGAACCTAACGCAACCAGCATACAACATGTATTTAGGAGATAAATATACCCTGTTGAGTTGCACATTCTGGGATTCGAGCATGAAAACAGTTTTCATGCTCGAATCCCAGAATCTACAACGAAACATGGTACGTTTATCTCCATTGTAATTCAATCTAGCAAGGAATTTGCAAAAACACTGTATAAAAAGTATCATTTAGTCATTTTCATGACACGAATCGAGCCTTTCATTTCGCCGTTGTCACCGTGCACAAATCATTGGGTTTGTTCATTGCGTTACTCGGAACACTGCTCCGTAACCATTTCCTGCGGGGCTGGTTGGCTCGTTTCGCTACTCCGTTCTGCGCCGATGAAATTGTACATTGTCACATTCAGATTTGATGCACGCTGAAGCGGCCGATGAACGGTATCTATAGACAACAACGTGCGGGTGTGCTCGTTTCGCTACTTGTTCTGCGCCGATGAAATTTGACCGTGCTATACATTCAGATTTGATGCACGCTGAAGTGGCCAATGTCGGTGAATCGAAAAGGAAAGTTAGCCGCTCTCGGCCAATCAGTATGCTTGTTTTTAGTGACAAATACTCAATTGAATTACAAATTGTAATAATCTGGGTGAGACAAAGATGACCAGTAAAACGTGCTGGGGTTTTAGAGGTTTTATTATATGAAGAAATCCATCTTTCCGTTCGTTTATCCGATGACTTTGATCGCACTGAAATAGATTAACATAGTAATACTGTAATAATAATAATAATGTAATGCATGAACAGTTTGCTCTCAAAACATTTAATGATATGTTATATCAATCTGATCATATATTGTCAATACCTCTAAATTGGTAATTTTGTTTTGGATGACATTGTGTTTTTGTCACCGCTTTGTTGCTACAATCATGTATGTCCTGATAGAACAAATTACTACTTAATAATATAATAGCAATAATAGAACGCAGCAATTTCAAAGTTAATATTATTGTACTGTTATGACTTTTGATGGACTTTTGTGTTATAAATCTTGTTTTATTATAACTGCCAATTATATCGTCGATATCTGAGATCTAAGTTTTATTTGATAAATTATAAATTTCATATAAGTTTTATAACAGATATGACTAATTATGAAAGTTTACATACAATGGATTATATCATGAAAAGGTATTGGCATATACCAATTCTATTTCCAGAGATAAATTGTTGGAAGTTAGAAACCCACTTGATACCATTGATGTCGGTCAGAATATATAGAGGATATATAAAGAGTCACACTTCTATACACTAAACCGAGTGCACTAAATTCGATTCGAGCCGAGCTTTAACGAGGCTCGAATCGAATTTAGTGGACGAGGTTAATAAATTTCGTATAGAATTGCGACGAATTTGAGAATCATTTTTATCACATAATCACATTTTAGAAAGGAAAAACGATCTCGAAACGGCTGGGTTAATATGTATTTCCTCGTCACAACCAAAGAAGTAAAGACATATTCAATACAACATTTAGTTCCATTTTAGATTTCTCTTTTCATGTTGACAAAATTGTTCAACCACACTTATCACCCATGTTTATCTCACACTCAGCACTAAATAATCCAAAAAAACAACATTTATCACCCATGTTTATCTCACACTCAGCACTAAATAACCAAAAAAACTAATCGAATATCATAATTTTATACTAATTAACATAATAATAAAGTTCAGGCATTGGCATCGTCATCATTGCGCTATGATATTACGACACTGTGCGTGTCGATAATACACGTGTGTCTTACTTAAAACTATGAGGCCTGGTTTAGGGGATAATTATGTGATAACTAATTGCCTCTTGTTCAATTTGTTGACAAGTCTTTCAAAACGTAGGACACGGTCTCTGAGTATAACAACGACGTTCATGAGTTACCGAGGTAACACAAAAGCATTGTTCAGCCTTTTTCTGAATTCCGTCGACATCTGTGGCTATTCAGTCTGATTTGGAAATATGCTAAATTCAAGCTAATTAATTATAATGGGCTACTGATTCAGACTACGACAATTCAACTTGACACTTGGCGATATTGATGGTGGCGATAACGATGACGATGGCGACAAAATGAAAGTTGTTGCATGGAAATGACGACAACGACCACATTGACGACGTCGACGACGATTATGATGATGACAATGATGATGATGATGATGATAATGATGATGATGACGATGGCGGTGATGATAACAATGACAATGATGATGATGGTGACGATAATGATGATGGTTATGATGATGATGATGGTGATGATGATGGTGACGACGACGGTGATGGTGGTGATGCTGATAACGATGACGGCGACGATGATGGTGGTGGTGATGATGATGCTGATTATGATTATTATGATTATGATTATTATGACGACAACAACGACTTCTAAGTGACTCCATTGTATAAATGTATATATCGAGGTTATGCATACAAATTTCAGCTTTGATAATTAAAGCAGAAACGCTATATAATTACAGTGGGCAGGCGACGTTGCAAGTTGGTTCGACAAGGGCCGCGAAGTCAGCAGTAGCTGCAGCCAGTTGTGGGCAGACGGCTTTGCATCCGGCCTCGCCCAAAGCAGGGTCAATGTTCAGTCTCAGGTTCTTCACGAAGGCCAACAGGTCACTGGCTACAATGATCAAATATCAACATGGTGTATATTATCATCAGACGACATTGTGTGCATGTATATTGTGGAATAATGACGGATGCATGTGAATGAATTTTCCCCAATGAGCCAAAGGTTCTAAATGTCATCTCGACTCGAAATGAATGAATTTGACATAACGCTACAACGCGCGAAGCACAAAACATAGAACCAGTAAGTTCTCTTCAACTTGACCACAGAATAGGCTGATATATACAGAGGAAAAGGGACATGCACTGTAGGACACATTCACATTTATTAGCTATTATGCTTAAAGTGTAATTCCATTCCGCTTAATTTAGATTTTTCATTACGATAAAACGTAATTCCATTACAATTAAACATAATTCCATAACACTTCAACTATACGTTCGAGCGCAATTCAGACACCCTCTCTCAAAACTCCAATCAGATCGAAATGGGTAATTACATAAAATATGATTAAAATACTATGATTCATCACCATTTGAAACGTCTGTGTCTCAGAAGGTACCCATATATAAAGTAATAGAAAATAGCTGAAATCATGGAAACATTTCCCCCGTCTCGCTCCCGGTAAGCAACATAATTCAAACTAAGATATAGTGTTATTTCCCTTCCATTAAAAAATAATAGGATTTGCAGTACAATCCAGATGAAACATAGGCACAACAAACACGTCGGTACCTCAAAAACATTTTCACAGTTTATTGCAACGGATAAGTTGAAAAGACAATGTTTTGGAGCTTCCTCTTCCAAATGGTCTATACTATGGCATATATTTTATATAAGGTGATCTGGGGGTTCGAAATTAAGTGGGCCTTTAACATTGTATTGAGTGACACAATTTAAAATTTTCGGAATTTATGTTTAACCTTTTTTTTAAATTGATGTTCTGTGACTCGCTCTTGGTTGATTCGGTCTTCCGTCGGCACACGCCGACAAGACGCATCATGTATACTTACAACAATGCCCTCCGGAATGACAATACAAGTCAGAATGGAGCACTGGCTGACGGAACTTACGGCCTTTCCATTTGTCAACATAAGTAGAGTGAAAGAAATAATGGCTTAAAACCTATCCGTCATATAATTTTCCCGCATAATGAAGGTGGTGCACACATATATGGATGTCAAAAGAAAGGGGAGGTTGTCTGCTAGGCATATTAAAGAAGATTCGAGGCTAAATGTGATGATGACCAAGGTCCCAATTTCTCGCAGGCAAATTGCTCCTCGTTCTGATAACATAAATTTTGAGGTGGAAGCTGGACCCAGGAGCGGTTTGTTGGAATTTTGAAAATAGTTTTAGAACGTACCCCACAAAAACAAGATTCATTTAATGCCAAAAGTAGAATTTATAAATTTTTGAAAAATACTCCCAATGAGTTAAAAAACATGCCAAAATGTTTTGATAAAACCATCATCAGTTGCATATTGCTGACTATATGACATGCTAAGCGCATGTCACATAACGTTTCGACTCGTTACACGCCGACAAGATGCATCATGTATACTTACAATGCTCTGAAATGTATGTAGCAGCATCAGTCGCTCCATGGACGATAGAGGTTCCAGCCAGTTTAATGGCGTCCTCTACTTGTTTCTCGGTAACCGAGAGACCGTGAGCGATATCAGCCCAGGCACCAGAGAATTTTTGGCCAAGATCATTGAAGAAATGCGTCATGCTGTGGGTGGCGCTATCAACACTATGCTTAATGCTGTCCCAAATGTTACGTCTGCTCGGCGCGCAGAGAACCATGGGTGCGAACACCAACAACAACAGTGCGAACTTCATGACGTCAGATTCTGGAAGAGAAATTATTTATTTCTAACTCCATATCAAACAGATCGAGCTAGCGGAAGCTCGCACAGACGAAAACATACAAAAACAAAACAAAATAAAACATAACGGTGCACTTTTCGCTACCACATCTTCAGGTGTAACCGACTGATTATATACATAATGCTGATGAAGGCCACGAGGCCCAATTTTTTTTATAAACCGAGTGTTCCAATTATTCCATCACATAAAAATGTCCCTTTAAATCACATTTACAATAACGTTTAAAGGTAGTCTATCTCTTCGAAATACGATTTATATAGTTTCCAGGGTATAACATAAATGTAAAAGATATGAGCCGACGACACCTGTCAAGAAACGCTTCTATCAATTAATATTGATTTTACATCGATATTTTCTTTTTCAATGCGGTTATCAAGTGGGAAATATTTTCGTTACTTTCGTTTTTAGATATATACAAGCTGATATAGGCTCCCTTCGGTAGCCTTTATTCAGCATCGGAGGGGCCTGTGACCCTCCGACGCTGATATTCAGCAATTCAGCAAGACCCACCAACATCGTAGCGACTAGCAGGACCACTTAACCAGGGATGAGAAAGTGAGTGAAACAACAATACATAATGTAACTGTACCTTGGCAAGGTAATCCTATCTGTGAAGGCTGGAACAAGCAGGTCACTGTTATTTGTACGTCGGTTCCTTATCGTGTCATTGTGATCCACCAAACGCATGTATATCAGTCACGATAGCAACAATGTCAGGCATTCGAAATCGACCGAGATTACAACTATCATTCATACTTATAGCTATTTTGTGAGTAAAATAGAGATAGAACTCAAAATTGTGTAAATTATATGTTTATAAAGGCATGTTTAGTAAATATTGCAATTCTGGCAAGTTAAAGGTGGCACGTCTGTGTTGTAGCGACCCGATGTATGTTTACATGACACCCCCGCACTATTCTGGCCACTATACAATTATATCTATATAGGGCTGTTAGCTTCATTCGCGGCAAATATATATTCGTCGGCATTTTAAGGGTTAGTGAAGGCACTTATGTGTGACAGCGAACACCGTCCACCCGTGTGTTTCAATGATACCCCAGCACTGTTGTGGCCGCTAAAGTCACCCCTAGTTACCGCATGGGCGGCTCGGGCTGCTCCGGTCGGTGTTTAGTCAATATTGCAATTCTGGAAAGTTACAATGTATATAGGGTTGATGACGGCACTTCTATGTAGCCACGACTACCGTCCGTCCATGTGTTGGTTTCCATGACACCCCGCACTGATATGGCCACTAAAATCATCACTCGACACAACAAGAGCGGTCCGGGCTAGTCCTTGCTGGTCCTGGTGGTGTTTAGTCAATATTACAATTCTGGCAAGTTATGGTTAATCACGATGGCGGTGCTTATGTGTTGTCGCGACCCCCGTCCGTACGTGGGGGTGTTTCAATGGCACCCCGCACTATTATAGCCACTAAAATCACCCCTTGGCACCACAGGCTCTGTCCGGGCTGGTCCGGACGGTGTTTAGACACACCGGCCAATATTTCTTACGTTGGTGCATGACGCTTAGATTGAATAACTTTCATTCCCTGATTCGCCAAATAAATGATTCGCTGATAATGAATACCTCTCGACACGATAATTAAATGGACTCAAGGCATTCGAAGTCGGTTCATGCAACTTCAAGATGCATTATCCGAATTAACGCTCCTAAATTACTATTTCTTTGGGTTCGGGGTTAAAAAGTATTTGATTCGAGTCGATGAACCCACCCATCAAAGCTCAGAGCGATCAGATATCGATTTTTGAAAATGTTATTTCTCGGGATGTTCAATTATTTGTGATCCAGAAACACGCCGTTTCAGATGAAGATGGATAACTCTAAAACAAGATACGACCAAATATAGTGAATACTCAAGTGATAATACGGCCATATTTCGTTGAACAAATAACACGTTTTTGAGAAATTTTACACCATAGTTAGTTAGCATTATTTTGTTGCAATTAATCGATTCTGATAACTTAAGCGTATTTTGAAAAAAATGTTGTTGTTGTTGTTGTATATTGATGATATGGGGACCCTCTGATCGGATTGAGTACCTTTAACATAAATTTGATAAAACTCTGTAAACGATCCATCAGCAACAAGTACATGAAAAAATATATCGATTTCGTTCATATATTCATTATTAATAACTCTCCAATAACGAGATATCACATATCAAACCATTATTATATAAATAGCACTGTTACCATGTATCACATATCAAACCATTATTATATAAATAACACTGGTACCATGTATCACATATCAAACCATTATTATATAAATAGCACTGTTACCATGGCATTACCGACCATAGTTCAAATAGATACGAAAGTTTAATCACAACTTGGCGGTAAACATTGGAAAAGTTCAAAGCATTGAAAAATATTATGAAAATCACATTTACACTACAATATTTTAAATTGTTGCTTGTTGACAATTCACCGTAACAGTTCTATTTATACAACAATGGTTTCTACACGCAAAATTTCGTTATTGGAGAACAATAATGATACGTTTATCTATTTCTCCATGTTCTCCTTGGTGGTGATGTTTTTATAGTTTTTTATATTTGTTTGTAAATTCACCCATTGATGATTGAATTCGAGTCGAAAAAACAGAAAAATGGTTGTCTCGATCGTTAATGATCAACTGTTCGATTTTAAACCAAATTAGTTATAAACCCCTAATTATGCTTGAGTGAAAAAGGTTTGAGGTTTGCACTTCATTTCTAATAACAAATAAATGTGAAAAGGCCTGCAAACTTCCAATATATGCACATGTGTATCTCCCCCACATTCTGAAATACATTACGTTAGATTTCACTTACATTCGCAACGTTTTACCACGCAATGCAATTGAAATTCGAGTTTCGTATGTATACACGAGGCCTAAATTCTTATCACTGAATCGTGTTCTTTGAGTCGCTGGGATCGTGTTCTTTGGGAAGATAAGAAGTTGGTGTATATCGAAGATCATTCCGGAATCGGACATCAAACGGATCGTATCGGTGACTGTAAGTACACTGCAGCAATGTTAACGACTTCGAGTTTGAATGGTGTCAGATATACTTTGCCTTGTCAAGTTCTTTGAGGACAAATAACTATTTGTGATTCTGTTCGTTTTTAACTTCCTGATGATTGTCGAATTGACGCTATATAAATACCAGGCACGGATAGAGGCAATTTTTGTCAAATTGCAGACTATAAATTACATGTATATTTAAAACATACTAAAAGATTTCTGGTGACATTCCATTCATAAACATAGTTTGTGCATGAGGTGTCTTCGATTTTGAACGTGTGTAAGGTGTGTGCGAGTTGTATGCGAAAGCCCCCACCCCCCCCCCCCCCCGAAAATACCAGGACATTATTGTTGTTATTATCAGTATGCTCTATTATAAACATCTGAATATGTCCATGTATATAGTGTCAATAAAGAATTTAAATACAAAAACAAAATAAAAAAAACAACAACAAAAACAATGTAGCACACAGATGTACATGTAGTTTACCCTTTTTTTTATAATAAATGGATTTAGCCACACATTTAAAACAGTGTATTTTGGCGTTGTCGGTTGTTAATTTGGAGGGGTGTTCAGGATACAAAACCAGGCGGCAGACATACAAATAGATTTTAAAAAGTGCAGAAGAATTTATAATAATTGGTGGGAAATGTTTAGATAATCTGAACATTTCCTAAGGGAACTATACGCGTCGATGAGTATTTGGTATAGAAAGGATAATATTCCCACCATATACATGTGTAGCCACTAAAATTTCCTATTGAGTCGTTATTTGGTGGGATGATCTGGATTCAGAACACGGATTAGTCCCCGTACGACGTGGTTCGCTAAACGAACAGACCAGAATCAATAAACGAACAGACGGTAATCGCAATCAATCGTTATTTCGTCGTAATCCAGATTCAGATTCTGATTCCGATTACGGACTGAAACGTTCATAATGTAAACAAACCGATATTTCGCCACCTCGGAGTTTAAACACACAATAAAACATAAGAATTCGTCCCGTGTGTACAAATTATTGCAGAATATAAACGATTTATATCAAAGAATTTTAAATGCGGGGACAAATGTGTGTTATCGAGTATAAACGGGAAGAATATTACTGAAATTAGCCAAATAATAATGGTATTGATAGTAACGCTGGGGGAGCACTTCGGTTGATGGCGAACTTAAAGAAAATCATTGTCAATTTCATTGTCACTTTCATCATGTTCGTTTCATAATTCCATCCATAAAATACCGCCCGAACGCATGTCGATTTCAAATTCGGCGGATACGTCACCATTGACCGAATTCACGTGAACCTGCATGGATATGTCTTCTGCTTTGTTCGTTATTATATGTACTATCTAGTCTTATACAAATTTCATAGTTAAAATGTTTTGTTTCTTTAAGTGCAGTCGTTTTGCACAATAGTCACTGTACAGTGCAGAAACACAGTCATTTTTGGCCAACGTGCTGTACATGAGTTGGAAAATAAAGCTTTGCACATGAAGCTAATGTTGTGGTCTTGTGATCGCACGTGAACTACATCTCACAATCTCACAAACACAAATGTAAAGCTTATTCTAGGATCTCAGGACTATATAGTGGAAATTTCAGTCAATTTATTGATTAAGTAACCACACGTACAAGATCAAGGGACGTGGCTAGAGGTTTCCCATCAGAGTGCTCCATCAAATTTCCGGCCAACTGCACCCCGCTCCCTTTGAACAAAACATCAAGCTCACAGGTTCGCATAATTCCATTTGCACCCCCTTGGAAACATCCAACCTGACACACCCTAAGATTGGAAAATTACCAACTTTTACTGGTTGAAAAATCAAACAATGAGAACAATTCCAACCTATATATGATGTCAAATTAATGTCCAACTAATGTTGTGTCAGGCATGAAATTTCCAACTGCTGGAAATGTAACAAAGTTTAATTTAAACATATTTATTTGTCCAATTTATATAACACATTGTATATAACACATACATTTGTTTATACAGACAATGGGATTGGAGGACAAGTACTGATTCACTTAAGGATACCCCCTCTCCCATATGTTATTACACTGAAAAATAAATAATTAGTAATGGCAAAGCAACATAACTACCAAAACAAGTTGAACATATATACAGGTCACCGGTCACCCCCTCCCCCGAGTTAGTCATAAGTTTGTATATGTATTTGTTTAAAATAGGGGTTGTTTGTTGCGTTTGCTAGCTTGTACGTATCATTGTTTGGAACAGTTAGTCACGCCACATTCCTGTACAACTAACAAGTTTCGTGTGTTCTCCACAACGTCTTCGAAATTTGATTCAGGAGATCTAGAGCTGTTGGAAATTCTTGCCCTCGTCAATAAACACACTTTAACTTGAAACAAAGATGCGATTAAGTCGGATTGACAGCGAATTAGGTGCCATGTATATACACATAAAAGAAAAGCATGACTTTCACAACATACATGAACATTATAAATATAAGATACAAATGATACTTATGTCAAATACATGAGCCATATTTGACGCTGGGAGAACATTAAACGTAGTATCGGAGACCACGTGGATTTCAAAATCTGACCTAGAATCGGGAATTAGCCCCGTCCCCGTAATCGGATTCGGATTCTGAATCCAGATTCTCACGAAATAACGACTCTGGGGATGAATCGATGCCTCCTATAATAGTTTTAAATAAACATTTATATTAAAGGGACCAAAGGCGTACACTAAGAAGAACATGGATAAATATATCAGTTAGATATAAAATCAATATTAATTGATAGAAGCATTTGCGGACAGGTGTCTTCGACTCATGTCTTGTATTATTATCCATCCCGTAGCAAACACTATTTCTGTTTGGGAAAAAGCCGTCACATGATAATGCGGGAAAAAGTGATATTGGACTCCCGAAAGTCATATTGGACTCCCGAAAAGTCATATTGGACTCAATTCGAGTCCAATATTACTTTTTAAAAATTATCGGGATCCGTGATGTCACGAAGTAAAGTAAGTTTCACTTCCCATTGAGTTTTTTTTCTCACTTCCGTGTTTGCTGTTCCAATTTTCAAATGTTTTCTGAGGATATACACAATTATACAATAATTTTATTCCCAACATTTGGATAAACATACAGATGGATAATAAAAATGTTGTTATACAATGTTTTGTACAGTGTGTGTTTTTCTTGTACTCGTCCAGATTGTGGTGAAAAGTCATATGACTTTTCACCACATCCTGGACTCTTATACAAGAAAAACACATACGGTACACAGCATTGTATAATAACTATATAGTTTATACCCGGAAAACTATACAAAACGTCTTTCGGAAGATACAGACCATCTTTAACGTACATGTGACTTGCTTCATTTCCAGTACAGCAGACTAACTCCCAATCATGAAGTTCGCACTTGTGTTGTTGGTGCTCGCACCCATGGTTCTGTGTGCCCCCGATAGGAGGAACATATTTGATACCATCGGACATTCGATTAACCACGCTTTACACTCGACCGGTGACTGGTTCAACCATCTCTCCCACGACATGAGCAACACATTCAACGACATCGCTAAGCAGCTTTCAGTGACCGAGAAGCAGGTGGCAGATGCGATCAAACTGGCTGGAAACACCATCGTTCACGGAACCGTAGATGCCGCAACTTACATTGCACAGCATTGTAAGTAATAGTTTTGTACCGTAATGTAACCACGTTGCACCGGATTACGATACGAACATGTCCCTCCTCATTCGGGGTATTCAAGATGGCCGCATGAATTCGAAAATTTAATAAACATACAATCAATTTGTGGCAGTTTACGGCTCGCGTTCGTTGGGGATAACACTATCTAAAAATTCTAAAAATAGTAACGGAAAAATTTCCTACTTGATTATTGCATTATACATTTGTATAAGAAAATATCAATATAAAATCAATATCAATTGATAGAAGCGTTTCCGGACAGCTGTCTTCTACTCATATATATTATTTTATACGCTCGGAAACTATATGAAACGTATTTCGGAAGAGATAGACCATCTTTAAGCGAGATAACTTATTGGTGTACAGTATGCTATATATAGTAGGAAGTGAAAACACTTTTTTTCATATTTTGAATTACATGTTCCTCATGTCTTTACAGCCAGCGACCTGTTGGCCCTGGTCAAGAAATTGAAGGTCAACATTAACCCCGCCCTTGGAAAGGCCGGTTGCATGGCCGCTTGCCCCGCCCTTGCTGCTTTGTCCGAAGAGTTCGCCCCGCTTGTCATGCCAGCCTGCAATGTCGCCTGCCCATTGTAAGTACACATGAGTAATTGTATGCTACAATGGGCAAGTTTTGTAATGGGCTTTACAAAACTTGCCCACTGTAAGTATGCTACGAGCAAGTGTGCTACATGAGCTCCTAGTATGATGAGCTTACGGTTTCTAGGAGACAAGGCCTCTGCCGAAAACACGGCGGGGAATCACGTGGTTTAGAGATTGGTGAGTACCACGCATTCAAAATGTGCAAACGCACACAAAAATAACATATGAGACACCGATAAAAAACATAGCATTCTGACTGTTACGAGCATATGCCAGTTTATTTTTAAAGCTAGTTGATCAGCCGAAGCCAAAGAATTTGTAATTTAGGAGCGTCTGATTGGAATGAGTATCTTTAATAATGACAGTAAGCGCGGATATCAAACTTAGGGTGGACAATCAAATTTCACTGCAGCGCCAACGATCGCCTAAGTCGCTGACTGGATGAAACTATCTGCTAATAATTATTTGATTGACAGCTGTGGAAAGGTTCAGTGGTCAGTAAGATGCATAGTGCATTAGACCGTCAAGTGGCGAAGAAGCTGGTTCGATTCCCAGCAAGCGCACATTCATGATCAGGGTTTTTAGCAATAATTCAGGAAGCGTCCGTTATGAAAGGATTAAGAAGATTGTGACGTTCAAATTTAACAACAACGAAAATGGTGAACGAAGTCACTTAAACATATCTTTTCAACAGTCATATTTATATTGGAACGGGATTCATAGTGAGCAGGCATTCGCTATCATTGTTTTGTTATTGTTGTGTTGTTTATATAAAGGAAGAAAAGATTAATACTCACTTCGATGTGAGACTTCTTGGTACGGTGGCTGGTTTAGGACATGGTAAAAAAAAGCTCGCACGTTGAACGTGCGAGCCCTTACGTTCGAACGTGCGAGCCCTTACGTTCGAACGTGCGAGCCCTTACGTTCGAACGTGCGAGCCTTTGCGTTCGAACATGCGAGCCCTTACGTTCGAACGTGCGAGCCCTTGCATTCGAACATGCGAGCTCTTGCGTTCGAACGTGCGAGCTCTTGCGTTCGAACGTGCGAGCCCTTGCGTTCGAATGTGCGAGCCCGTACGTTCGAACGTGCGAGCTCTTGCGTTCGAACGTGCGAGCCCTTACGTTCGAACGTGCGAGCTCTTACGTTCGAACGTGCGAGCCCTTGCGTGCAAGAGTTCGCACGTTCGAACGTACATGTAAGGGCTCGCACATTCGAACGTGCGAGCTTTTTTTACCATGTCCTAAACCAGCCACCGCATCTTGGCGCCATTTTTGAGCAATTTATTACATAGGTTCCAGGCCCTGTATACATAAACTGTCAGAAGCGTTTCGATTAATTGATAGGAGTATCTTGTTTCTTTTCCAGGGCCATCCAGGCTATCGGATAGACGCTGAGATTACACTGCATGGAGTCCCTTGTCACGTGACTTCGATTTCGTCAGAAATAAATTGTTAAAACTTACATGCGACGTTTCTTTCCAACAATAATATACTAAATCTGTAGCACTTTGAGACATTCACTTCATTTCGGTAGTCATTCAAGGGACATACGGCATTCGCAGTGTGTATATGTGTAAACATTATAATAATAGAGAGGTTACGCTTCTAGTGAGTGTGCGGAGGGTGTGGTTTCAACCTGTGTATCATTGGTAAATGTGTACTACGTAAGTAGTGGATTGGGCTGGATGGCGATAATGTTGCTAGCAATACACGTGAACGATAACACGAAATAAAAGCAATGCAACTGTTGAATTATTGACTCAAAACAGTTGTGTATGCCTTATTGATTATAAGCAGATGCGACATTAACGGGATACTCTACACTAAATTCGGCCATTTGTGGGACCATCTTCTTTCATACTCAACAGAATATATGCAACAAATGAATGAATTTGAGCGATTGATTAGTTCAAAATATACCAGTGTGCTCTATGAACGATGCAAACAACATGGTAATTATACTGAAAATGAATGTATGACTTTCATATAGCACACGACTGTATTTTGCACTAATCCATGGCTCAAAATAATGTATTGCACATATTCTTTTGAGTATAAAAGGAGATGGTCGATTAAAGGCCGGACTTAGTGTACAATACCCCTTTTATGTAATCCACTATGGAAAAGGCCGAACGCTGCTATGAGACGTCAACAGTTCATGGTCAGCTGTTGTTTCATGCAAGTGTGCGGAATGGAAATATCAAAATGAAATAGCGAGAAAATGTAATATTGTTATGTCTGGCATATATGGTCACTAGTACATACATATCTTGTTCTCTGTTAATTTTATCTTCTTATTAGAAAATATATACTGTTCAGTCTGTATGATGACCTCAACAGAGTATACAAAAGTTCAAGTCACAAATCACATTTCATCATTTTGCATTAGCATTTTTAAGATGGTGGGGAAAAAAATTACCGTCACAAAACCTTATTTTCGCTTCCTCTCGGTTTCGATTGATGCTGCTATTGCCGCATCCTCCTCATGCTCAATGTCGCTCCTGCTTATCTTTTTTGCCCTTTTCTTGGGTCCTGCCACAACAGCGACTTCTGTCTCTTGAGTCTGATCCCTACCTCGTCCTTGTCCTGTCCATCGAGCTCTAGAACCCCTCCATCTGACAGGCCTACCCTTCCCCTAGACATTGGAAGGAACTCGACGTGGGTGTTGAGTTCCCTTCGCTTTCTTGAAGACGGAGGGGTCTTCTAATCGTTTTGTCGGTCTCCCTGACCCTTCTTCCGGCACGATTGGAGAACTCGAATTACCTGTGTCACCACTTTCTCCCCCACTGCCTCCCATGTCTTCAGCTGAACCATCTGACTGTAAAAAAATGAAAGAGAAATATCAGAATTGGAATGTGTGAAAAAAAATAAGCGAAAGGAATTGACCACATCTCATTGCTATTAAATTTGTCTTATTTTGTGGTTTTTGGTCTAAGACGACTTGTTCCAATACTGAGCAAAGACACACATATAAATATTTAACTCTTTTGCTGCTATATTTACATGGAAATGCCCATTCAAACTCTGTTCACTTGACCCGGTCTGAGAAATGTGAAAAATCAGCTACAATAACCGATTTCAGTTATATCCTAGCTGAAGTCAACTATAGATTAATATACGCTCCAGTGGGTAAGTTTTATGGAACATGACAAAATTCGGAAAATGCACATCAAAATGCTCATTTTCAATATTTTGTTGTGTGGTGTAAAACTTACCAGTTAGAGAGTATAATATATAGCTGAATTCAGCTAGAATAATTGACTGCTCCCCAGACTATAAACCTTGCCATCGCTTTGGACGTCATTATTTTGGGAGGGCACGTCGCAGCGATAGCGCCGTATTAGTAGTGTTTTACATATGTCAGAGTCAGGGGCAAGTCTACTAGAATGGCTTATTTCAGCCATTGTAGCTAGATTGTTACATTTCCCAGACCCGTTGTACACGTACAAGTTTAAATTATAGTGTTGACCAACATTGGGAACAACAAAAATCACTTGACCTGATAACTCCTTATTTCTAAACCTGCTACTACGTTATTTGAGTTAGAATTAACAAGCTATGTTGTGTCAATACAATGAAGTTTTATGAAATTAAATCGCTAAAAGTATTCGTATGTCCCTAGGTAAGTAGGTTAACACGAAATTGGGTAATTTATTTCCGATCTGTCGCCGTTCGATTGACATTTGCAAATCGTATTGTCTATGTGAGTAACTCTCAAAATTGATCAACATACATGTAATAGTATAGTTCGAATAATAGAATAACACTCACCGACATTGTGAATAAATACTTTGATCACTTGGTGAAGCTGCAGACAAAGACAAAGACTGTTGTTTTTACAGGTGTAGCATCTAGATCACGTGACTTTTCAAATTAAGCCGATTCCGAACATCGTCGAAAACGTCCGGCGACGCTCGGAAAATTTCACGAATACAGTCAACTCTACAGTCGAGATCAGAACAATGATCGATACTTCGACAATACAATGTCGATTTTATTATTGATAGGTTCTTTGTTGACCGGATAACGTCAGCAAATCTATGTTTTAGAGCTTTTTGTATCCAAAGGGATGCAATATAATTTTAAAATTATAATATTTTATGACTTGAGAATTAAGTGGGCCTTTAACCCTTCCTATAATAAATACCCATTGATGAGTAGCCCCCTTACGAAATGTTCTGATAATAAGTTTAACCCTTTCTATACTAAGTACCCATTGATGAGTAGCTCCCTTACGTAATGTTCTGATAATAAGTTCAATAAACGACCAGAGTTGAAATTATTATATGAACGTTTCCCACCAATAAATATGAATCCTTTATTACCTTTATAAATCAGTTATATTTCCGTCTGGCTGTCGTCTGCTCATATATCATCAACATCCTCCAACTGAGTAGTATACCAATCCAATGTATACTTGTATATCTGAGTGGGAGAATCCATTTAGTATAGAAAGGGTTAATGCATAAAAAAAAACAATCTCAGCCTACTCCGAAATCTCTAAACGTTGATGTTTCTTGTATGAAATTTAAAGGAGTTTAACATATATGTCGTATAGGACATCCGCGCCCGCCTCAGTCATCTCATACCAGCAGACCAGGATTAGCTAGGCCATGAAAAGTACACACATCATGTGACACATGTATGTTCTGTTGCATAATAGTGTGGATGTCAGCTAGATATCTGGAGTGAAAGCTGTGCAATTCTGATGTCTTCAAGATTGCAATTGACAGATAGTATGTAATATAAAAATGCTACCCGCTATGTATAATACTAACTTACTAAGTACGCCAGGTGTATACTGTGAGGCTGATCTGGCGATGTCATGTGAGCTATGGGGTAACTTTGATTAATAACGTACTCGCTATATTGCCTACTGGTTAGACTTTTTGCAGGATATGTGTATTCGCGGATGTATCTTCGCGGATGTCTCATTGTTGCAGTATGTATAACTTTTATAACCGCGTTAATTGCTTTCGATATCTAGGTGTGAACAATGGCTGGGCTACTCTTGAAGTTTTTATTGCGGGAACACAATGCACAATATAACAGCTAACATTGCTGATGAAGTACATGCATGTTTCAGGTGGAATATAGACTAAAGGTCGTAATGCAAATTATCGGGGTGTATTTAATCCGATTGGTCGATTTTTAGTCCGCATTTAGAAGCTTTCTGGTGTGGTGAAAGAGAAACTTTCAGTGATAAGCCGCAGTTGTTGTAATAATTTGAAGGATTTGTTGTTTTAGCGGAATTTTGAGGTGGTGCATTCATCAAACCAGTATATTATTTATTTTATATATGCCTAATGATATGATCTTGAGGGCGTTACCATTTCTGACTATATATGGTTTTCGTGTTTGTATTGGTGGAGATATTTATACAATTGCATTTGCATGTCCGCTGATAACAGAGCAGCAACGAAGCCTGCCCCGTTTTATCAACTGCGGCCTTGAAATAGATGTTTTGTTTTAAAGAAAACTTTAAAGTTAACTGTCTCAAAACTAATATAGAATACACTGGCAATCGAAATTATTCATAAAGTAATTGAAAATAATTTCCAATTCAAGTGGTTTATTTCAAATACAATACATTGGCCTCTATATAATTCATGAATACAAAATACATACAACTATTTAAAAAACTAAATCATTAAAAATACAACAGAATACGATTGTTCACTCCCTGAATAATACTGTACAATTGTGCTTTCTTTGCTAAGATCACAGAATCCTCGTGTGGAACAATGTAGTTTACCGACCACTTGCTTCCGATGAATGCCTGTTTTGGATCAATAGGAAGTCGTTTCGGATGCATAATACGATACTTAAGGTGGCACTGTGGTGACCCCACTGCATGTTCTATATATACAGCTGGAATGACAACAGATTTACTTTAACTTTAAAGCCACATGGTGGTTTGCGCTCCAAAATGCACCTAATAATATTCGCTTTTTAATTTGATCGAGTATCGAAATAGCTCGATAAATACTTGAACTACCTTTATATGAGCATTATATAAGTCATACAAAATACAACTATGAACACGATGTTTTGGGCTCCAACAAAAACAGCAATTTGCAAGGTATTGAATAGAAAAGAGCGTTTCGTGTTAGTTAACCCTTTACCCAACAGAAGGGCCCTGTGCCAATACATTCTCTTATATATGCGAGTCGACCATAGGTCGCCTCGCATATATAAGAGAATGCATTGGCTTAACACATTAAAAATTATAAAATTGTTAAAGAATGGTCGACTCGCATATATAAGAGAATGCATTGGCACAGGGCATAACTGTAACTATCACAATGTGGCCAAGTAGTCGGTTCCAATGATATCCATTGTTGTATGGTTCTATTGAGACAGACCGAAGATATTTTAGGCTGTTGAAGCTTTATTTGGCCGGTTTTGGCCGTTTTGTTGGGTAAAGGGTTAATATTCCTGATATGGTAGAAATAAAGAGCGTTTCTTTCTCTTCTATGCGAAACATTGAATACAGCTGGAAATTGCTGTAACTTTGGCAAGTGTTTTCAGAGAATATGAAGCCGGTATATCCATATTTCATGTATCTGTCAACATATCTTGTACCTCAAGACAGGTTTGTGCATGACACACCATTTAGAAGGTTATTCACATTGCGCACCAGGTATGGAATTAGAAATACTAAAGTGGTACAGAACCTATTTAAAACCCTCTATTTTATATTCCGTTGATTATTTTGTTTGCGCTCGGTATTGTTTGGTATTGCTTGGTACATGTTGGAACCTAGTGATATCGCTTTGTGAACTATTTGGATTTTTAGAAGAAGCTCCAAAACATTGTATTATCAACTTATCCGGTGTAATAAACTGTAAACATATCGTTTTTGTTGAGTTACAGGCGTGTTTTTGTCATCTATATATGCAATCAACGTCGTTCTCGATGCATCTGTCGGCGTATAGGAGTATCTGATGCCGAATTACATACTGTATAATTTCGCGAAGCGATATTATACTAAGTATGTAGTTCGGCATCAAACACTTCTATACGCCGAAAGATGCATCGAAAACGACGTTGATTGCTTATAATTACGACAATCGGCATAAATTAGTTGGTGATTAAACTAGTTATATGAATAAACTATATTAAAAACACTAGTAGTAAAACTACACAAGTGATAATTGTGTCTGGACTTCATATGGTCTGGAAAATTGGGTCGAGAATAAATTGGACTACCGAACGGGAGTTCATACACACACACACAATTCGATCTCTGTTTCCAACTTTCTAACTACGTAAAAGCAAGACAGCACCCATAAACTATTAAACTGTATACTTGCTGGTGTATGCATTCTTCGCTCTCATGACCACCGGCATGTCATATTAGTAATGGCACGAAGCTGGATAAATGCTAATACTAATGGTGGAATAGTTATGTAACACATTCCTTTAAACCTAACTAAATTATCGCATTTCATAGTTTCACTGATTAGTCTAATTCGTTAATTTTGTTTTCACGGCATGGTAACTATGTACTCGTTTAGGAAATGACGTCATGATGTGGGGCGACCGTTGGTACATGTCGCCCAATTTATTAAAGTATCACTGCGCGTTGTGATGCGGGAAACGACATTTCCCTCGACTGATAGAGATAGTCGCTACCAAGCGTATCTAAGGGCATTGGCCAATCAAATGCACGCAATTAAGCGAAAGTAGTTGTAATTATATTGTAGTAAAAAGTGTATTATTGTCAATGGAGGGGGAATAACTCTATACCTTAAAGATATAATTATTCCCTTTCCATTGAAAATACATCTTTAGTTTGAATTCTGTTGCATTCTGGGATCCAAAACGGGGGTAACCTTTCTATGATTTCAGCTGTTTTCTATTTCTAAATATATATGGGAATCTTCTGAGACACAGATGTTTCAAATGGTGATGTACTATAGTATTTTAATCATATTAAGTGGCATAGATTGTTATAAAAAAAACTGTATATCAAGTCACTATAAAAAAAATAATTGGTGACTCGAAAATTAAGTGGGCCATTAATATTGATATTACTATTAATATGGATATCATTATTAATATGGATATTTTTATTATTAATAGGGATATTATTATTATTATGGACATATTCATTATTGATATGGATATTATTGCAGAAGCAAGTCATCTCTGCATCACCTTAATCCGAACTATTCAGTCTGAGTTTCTAGATTTCCGGCATCTTCTGTAGACCGAGTTTGTGTTGACTATACCAGCATAACCTACGCATGTCATCAGAGCCTACCAGATGCGTTTATTTTACTCAACTGGCCCGTATAGGAATTGATCGGAGCGCGATGACTTATACACACCACATTGGTCCTGTATAAATTATATGTTGACGAGAGGATGCGCACTCTTCGTGTTTATGACGTGTTCGTCAATATCTAAGACCAAAGTTAATTTCCTTGAAACCGACCGCTGTTGTGAATTGGACATATACAGCATAAAGACACATATGTGAACATGTTGCATGGAATGAAGGTTCTGGTGAATTTAATCATACTTTTGATTGCGCAAGCTTACTTCTGTCTGAGTTTGTCGAAAAAAGTTTTTGAGACATGCGCAGGGCGTAAATTTGACGAACCTCCGATTGCGACGACAACAGTTGTCGATGTTCTCAAATGTTCCCGAGAATGCTCCAAACATGATGGATGCTCAGCTGCCAACTTTGATAGCAGCAGATCGCAGTGTGAACTACTGGGAGCGGAGGCAAGCTGTGTGTCATGTACAATGCTGCTAGCGGCACCATCTACCCACTTCATGCGGAAGGTGAGTAGCAAGAACTCCACTCTAGATATGTGCAATTAAATTCAAAAGAATGTATTCAATTATGATACATAAATTGCATAATATAATTTAGACAGTATAACGTGCGCATTGCAATGTATATACTGCAATTGGAACGTGCAGGCAGAAGATAAAATAGTTGATGGTAACTAAATTGAGTCCAAACACGGGATGGGCTATTCGGTAGTATAACTATAAACATATATCCTTGGTCATAATTGGCTGTCGTTAAAAGCCTCAGGTGACCAAAATATATACTGGACCCTTTTTATGAACAAAGAAAGGTTTCTAATGGTCCTACTGTTTTGTATGTTTAAAGACACACAATCCGATTCGATGGTCCTCATTTCGTCAATTCCGATTCCAACAACAACAACAACAACAACATTTCTTCAAAAGACGATGCATGCAGTTATCATAATCGATTAATTACCAAAAATAGCATCACATTTCCTACAACTTGTTATATATAAACATTTTGTTCTACGAAATTTGGTATATCGAGAGTATGTCGGCCGTCTCGTCGAATATATGCCAGGCCGCCAAATATTCCACGTGGTGAAAAATAAGATATCTCAAAATCGATATCTAATAACTCTGAGCTTTGATGGATGGGTTCCTCGAATCAAATATTTTTTACCACCAGAGCCAAAGAAATAGTAATTTAGAAGCGTTAATTCGGGTTATGTATCTTTAAGAGAGGGCTAGTTTGTGATTGTTATTTGTGCGTCTAATAACAGTGCGGTTTGATATAGTTCTTTCTACGTTTATTTACGTCTTAATTAGATTATTTGCGAAAAATAAGCGGCAAAATTGCTAGTATATATAATTGTGGTTTTACCTGCCCCATTACCAACGTTCAAATGTGAAGTCAGCTTCCTGACGGCAATACATTCCTCAGACTTCAGAAGAATACCCTTATGTTGCGTAACAGTCTGTAACATATGTCAATTTCTTTTTGCACCACTACAACGTGTTAGTTTCACATTTTAGCGTTCTGGAAATTAACACGTCTGCCTGCGTCTTTACGCTCATTTGAAACGAAACCGAACATTTCGCTGCATGGCTACTCAACTTGCTTTACTCCTCTTTCTGTGAACCGATTCCCACCATGCGACCAGCAAACTGACCGGAGAATAGCTGCACAAATGATGGGTCTGTTAATTGACCCAGATTATGAGAGTTTTATTTTCTAAATAGCGAGGATTCCAACATAAAATAACTTTTCGAACTGGATTAAAGAATATATGCGCGCATTTATGCCTGCTATTAAGGAGGTTCGTGTGTACTCCTTTGGCAAATAACAAAACAATTGTCACCCTTGTTTTCGTGAGACACGGGGATTTGTCGCCGCTCTCGACCTGACATTCCAGGTCTCGAGCGGGCGACAAATCCCCGTGTCTCACTCAATCGCGGGCGACAACTGTATAATGTCGACTTAACTTAATTTTAGTCAATTCTTAAAAATTGAGGGATGTATATGTGTATATGTATTGTATTGCCATTGGTGGAGGTGTACAATTGGTATACAGTGAATAGCTGAATGCTACTGGATAGGGTGTATAAGTATACAGCGAGTGGCTGAATTGTCATGGTTGAGCTGTATATGCAAGTCTGAAGTGTACTAGCGGCCGTGTGCACGGGGTATTTGTATATCTACAAGGGCTGTATGGCCATTGGTGATGTATATATACACCTGGAGTGGTGTTGTGGTCATGGGTAAGGTGTATATGTATATCTACATGTATCACGAGTGACTATATGGCCATGGACGGCCAATATGTATATATGGATTGACAGTATGGCAAGATTAATGGTGGGGTGAATTGATATACAAGGAGTTACTATGGTCACGAATGTGGTTTATGCGCGTATATAGCGAATTGGCATGGGTCAAGTGTATATGAAAGTCTGGAGTGTATGGATGGCTGTGCGCGGTACGGGAAATTGGTATATCTCGAATGGCTGTAAAGGCATTGGTGAGGTATATATATATACCTGGAGTGACTCTATGGTTTTGGGATGGGTGAATATGTATATCTTGAGTGGCTATATGGCCACGAGTGTCGCAAATATGTATATATACAGGGTGTGAGACTGTATGACCACGGGTGAGGCAAATCGGTATCTTTAGTGTCTATATAGCCATGCATGTGGCAAATAAATATACCTGGAGTGACTGTATGGCCTATTGTGTGAGGCGAATAGGTATACAATAATTTTATGTTCATGGATGTGGTGAATATGTATACATGTCGTGTGAGGTGCAGGAGTATACTTGGTGTGTGCATAGTTACTCGCGGCTATATGGCAATGTGCTGGGTGTATGGGTAAATCCAAGTGTGGTTATATGGTAATGGGTTATATAGGTGTATATTTACAGCGAGTGGCACATGTCCATTTATGTGGTGTTCATGTATATATATTTACATACATGTACATCTAATGTCGCTACCGATTTCCCCATAGCGTACACGCCCCCTGATTCAATGTGTTCATATAAGAAATAAACGGCGGTTTCAATGTGGTCATGGGATTTTGACCGCGAGAAAAAATCAGCAAACTGCATGAACCCCGAAGGGGTTCATGCGGAGTTTGCTGATTTTTTATCGCGGTCAAAGCCCATGACCACGTTGAATCCGCCGTGTTTATATTTATATACTTAAATTCATTATGAACTAGGATTGTCTGTCTTTCCCACTATTTATCCATCTATTTAAATGAACGCACGAAGTTCAGTTCAGAAAGTGCGAATCCTCGTTTTTTGGAAAACCAAACATTTTGAGAATCCGTTCTTGAAGAACGGAAAAAAAACGCAATTTCACAGTTTAGTATACACATATGACAAACTGTCTTGTTTAGCTAGTAACTAATGTAGACGTGTTGATTTCAAGAATGATAACTGAAACTAACAATTAAGTTTCGGCTTTGGATAAGAAATCGACAACACGCCGTTCTACCATAATGATATATTTGTGAGGTTCGGGGGAATATTTGTAGCGGTAAGGAAAATGATAAAACGTTATTAAGTAGCGGGATTTTTGAACATCAACGTTCAGTAACACCGGGCAACAACACTGATTATAGACCAAAATAAATTTCTTGCCAAATCCGGACGTACTATATAGATACTCAAGCAGTCGGCAATGTCCGACAATCCCCAGTCATTTCCGGGACCAATGTGTTCATAAATCTATGAACGACACTGGAAGTGACGTCACGTTGCGTTCATAGGTTTATGAACGCATTGGATACTGGGGCGTGTCTACCGTAACGCTATGGGGAAATCGGAGGAGATATTAGGTGTATGTAAATATAAACATATGAACGTAACGTGGCGCCACTTTCAATGTCGTTCACAGGTTTGTGAACACATTGATCCCGGAATTCACCGGAGATTGTCGGACATAACGAGTGCTTGACTATTCAGCACGTCCGGATTTGGCAATCAATTTGTGTTTGTCTATAATCAGTGTTGTTTGAACTTGTTTCCCTGCACCTATAAAACTCATCTCCTCTGCTTACACAACCCACGACCTCAGAAATATATCATTATGGTAGTACGGCGTGTTGTCAATTTCTTATCATCCACAACTTAAACTTAATTGCTAGTTTCAGATATTATCATTCTTGAAATCAGCACGTCTACATTCATTACAAGCTAAACAAGACATTTCGTCAAATGTGTATACTTTACTGTGAAATTCCGTTTTTACCGCTCTCCGTCAACGGATTCTCACAATGTTTGGTTTTCTAAAAGGCGAGGGTTCGAACTGCCCGAACTGAACTCCATGCGTTCATTTGAAGTTGAATAAATAGTGGGAAAGACAGACAATCCTAGTTGGTAATGAATTTAAGTATATAAATATAAATAATTAATGGCGGATTCAACGTGGTCATGGGTTTTGACCGCGATAAAAGTTCAGCAAACTCCCTATGAAGAAGGGGTTCATGTAATTTGCTGAAATTTTCTCGCGGTCAAAATCCCATGACCACGTTGAATCCGCCGTTCATTTCTTATATGGAGTGACTGCATGCTCATGTGTGATGTGCGACTGGTGACTGTCGCTTTCCACAATAATTCAAGGATGTGTTAATCGATAGAGAGGTAATATATCAGAGAGTTCTCCACAATTCTGATGCTAATGGGCAAGAGTAGCCACATAATATACTCACTCTCAGTTCAGTTTCAACGTTCCGTTAAAAAACATGGACATGCAGAATCCCAAAAGAGGTGTTCGGCAAAATCCATACAGGATTCCTTAAAATGAATTTGTCGTGCCTCACAAGGTACTGGAACAACTAGAATATAATATTTAGTTGTCAGTTTATTAAGTAGCATGTTTATTAAACAACGAAGTCACAATTTGCTACCATTTCGGAACAGCAGAGAATATGTTCGGAATATAAACTTTTTACCAAATTTTGGCACGCTGGTGCAATATTTGCCATTTTTCATATTTTGGCCGTCATTTTGAGCCAAAGCGAATTTTTTTTGTACCATTGAGTTGGACTATCCATAAGAAATAAAATGTATCATTTAAATTGCACAGTTCTTACCATTTATTGAAGAAATATGAACCCTGAATGGCATATTTTATTGCTCCAATGGTCAGTTAACATATTTAATACAAAATAAAGTCACAATTCTCATCCAGTTCCAAACAGCAGAAACTGATCTTAAAGATATCAGTTAAAAACATAACATGTTCCGCTTCCGGTCGCCATTTTGACGGCCATCTTTGACGAGGAGTTCAAATTTTGACACAAAAAGGTGACTGTATGTCTTAGCTTCACAACAATGCATACATGTGCACACATATGATAAGATTTTTTCACTATAATTGCATCAGACTGAATTAACGTAAAATGTCACCCATCTTGGACGTCATCTTGAATTATAAAAAATGCTCAAAGCGGATTTTAGCGGATTTTAGCAGATTTTGGATATGTTATATAGGATATCTTCCTCTTCAAAAATGGTTTAAAAACATTTTAGGCTGACCGTACAATTTGAGTTTATCGACCAGACTATAATGCGGACCGCCGCGTTCTATTGACATCAACATCGATAGTTACGACAACAGTCATGTTTTGATTGGAAATGTTTAATCGAGAAACACCCATACCTGGAAAGTGCATGGGATAATTTTGTTTGTTAATTGCTATATATCTTATAACCTTAAAGAGATACTATTATATAAATATTGCACAGCTTGGATGTGACTATGCCAAAATAGTGGTCCGATGGGAGGGGACTATTCCTCCACCGATGACCACTATTTTGGCATAGTCACCGACAAGCGGTGCAATATTTATTATATTTTATCGGACGTTTTTCATTCTGTCCCAGGACCCATAATGTCAAACAATTCACAATCATCTATATTCCATTGTATCCTCTTTTCATTGCAGAACGATTTTAATATTTTCAGTGCAAAGTTTTGTTGTTTCTTTTTTTGCTTGTCAAATTGTCTTCAATAAATTGCCGGCTTCTAATTGGGCAAATCTTAAATTTTCTTCCTCGGGAAATATTAACAAGGGAAAGCAGACGTCGTTGTTGTTGATGTTGTTATTAAACAATGACATCAGTTCAAAACAATACTTTTTTTACCGAAAACAAACTGAAGATTCGTTAACAAATTTAGAATCGCGAACTAAAGAAATAGACAAAAATATCGAGGCGATATTGTGATCAGCGGAGAAAGGAACATGATAAATCGCCACATCAAACATGGGTAAAACATCACAAATAACATAAAGAAATTGCTTACGATCATTTATTGTGCTCTAGTTGTCGATTACAAAGACATTTCGGCTAAAAATATGTTGAACTTTTGCAGTGAGGCGGAGTGACTTTCAAATTACCTCCCCGGAATAGTGGGCATGCTAAAAATAAATTTCTGGATTTTCCAAACGATAGTGGGTGTGCTAAAATTAGGAGGCCCACTATGGCTTCGTGTACGACACTATCGATAATAGTGAATGTCAATCAACCAATCACAATGGTGGATAAGGCCTAGATAGTCATGTGAGATAAAATATTCCCACATATTGTTGTTGGTTTTTTTTAGTCTCTGAGTTGTAGAATAAGGTAACCAGATTTCCATTATTTGAAAGTCTGTTGAGTACGAAGTAATGTTACGATTGGCAGATTGGCCGATTACCAATTGTCGTTGTCGAGTAATTTTTGGACAGTTTTCAAGCAAATGTATCAAATAAATGTTATAGTATATGCATACTAGTAAAGTCATTGTATAGTCACTAGTCAGTGAGCGGCTTGAGTTCACGCCCGTATCAACATATTTTTTTACACGATCATGTGTGCCACGCTTTGCACAATCCACTATCCGTGAATTATATTGTACACGGACATTCGTAATTTAATTTATGACTCCAGCCATAAATTAAATTTATACAAAGTTATTAACTTTGATTTTGAGATAACCTATTAACCTGAAAGTTTACAGAATACATCTTCGACTCAAATTACTTAGTTTTCTATGTATTATCGATATTAGATTATCACCGGGAGTTTATTGGAAATGGCGTACAGTACCCATTTAAAGTTAAACTAAACTAAACAATTCGACGATTCAGCTAAACCCGGTTTATGGAGGCTAGACCTGCGAGGACGAATCCCTCTTTTCTGGACCGCGGTTTACAAGGATTGAGCTGTCGGTTGATGGCGTGAGTACAAGGTGAGATTGACAGCTTGGTATTATATTGTCGTAATTGATTCATTCTCACACGACCGTGCTTGTTTGCGATAATTGTGGGTGTTGCAATATTCATTCTACCGGCCTGCTTGTGGTCCACCTGATAACTGCGTAGTTAGGTTGCTCATCTCACATTCGCAGCTTGCCACCGAACAACCACAAACTCCGCTTATACCCGGGTTGGCTGGACCGCCAATGTATGTTTAAAGGTACACTATCCGATCAGTCGCTCCTAAATTACTATTTCTTTGGCTTCAGCGGTAAAAACTATTTGATTTGAGTCGAGGAACCCATCCATCAAAGCTCAGAGTGATCAGATATAGATTTTTGAAGTTTGTTATTTCTCGATATGTGTAATAATGTGTGGCCCAGAAACGCTTGGTCAAACGGAGGGTCTCGGACAAAATTGTGGATGAAGACGGAAAACTCTAAAATCAAGTGGTAATAGAGTCAAATTGAGGGATAATTGAGTGATCATACGGCCTTATTTTATTCAACAAAATGTTGATAAATAAAAACAATTTGGAAATTTGATACCATAGTTGACAGTTGCTAGCATTATTTTGTTGCAATAAATCGATTCTGATAACTAAAGCGTATTTTTGAAGAAATGTTGTTGTTGTTATATCTTGATGGTATGGGGACCATCTGATCGGATTGAGTATCTTTAAACCAGGTTTAATATCGCAGGTTTAACTGGAGATGGCGAATCCCTCCATACTGTCAAAAAGACAAAGTATCATGATTGACTCGCTTCATGATTTCAGCCAACGACGTAGTTAGATTCTCGTGTACAGCTTTTGGAAAACACACATAGGCAATCTATTCTGGGTGATAATCTAGCAGGTATTCCTACATTAACCCTTTACCCAACAAACCGGCCAAAACCGGCCAAATAAAGCTTCAACAGCCTAAAATATCTTCGGTCTGTCTCAATAGAACCATACAAATATGGATATCATTGGAACCGGCTCCTTGACCACATTGTGATAGTTACAGTTTGCCCTGTGCCAATGCATTCTCTTATATATGCGAGTCGACCATAGGTCGCCTCGCATATATAAGAGAATGCATTGGCCTAAAAAAAAACTTTTTTTAACACTTTTTACCATTTTTTCTTACATTCTTTAACAATTTTATAATTTTTAATGTGTTAAGCCAATGCATTCTCTTATATATGCGAGGCGACCTATGGTCGACTCGCATATATAAGAGACTGCATTGGCACAGGGGCCTTCTGTTGGGTAAAGGGTTAAGCGCAAACCACATATTTTTGAGCAAATATAACTTTCTTGGATAACTATAATATGGAATCATCCTATATTTGAACTAATGTATAGTATCACAACACTGTGGTTATGTAATAGTAGAACAATATCTCAATATAAAAGTACGTATATTGCACCTTGCTGTGTAGCAGCCCAGTTACTGTTCTATATGCATCTGCCATCATTCGTTGCAACCATGATGTGGGCTAGTGGCTGGGTCTCTCCTGATTGAATGTTCAAATAAAATTCAATCTGATGCCTTGTTGTAGTTAACAGCTATTACACAAACACCAATCACGGTTGCTCCTCACACAACAGCAGCAGAGCATTTATCGAAGATATTGGCTGAGTTTGCACCACAGGGAGTTACTGATGTTCGCAGATTTTTAACCCTTTACCCAACAGAACGGCCCTGTGCCAATGCATTCTCTTATATATGCGAGTCGACCATAGGTCGCCTCGCATATATAAGAGAATGCATTGGCTTAACACATTAAAAATTATAAAATTGTTAAAGAATGTAAGAAAAAATGGTAAAAAGTGTTAAAAAAAAGATTTTGTTTAGGCCAATGCATTCTCTTATATATGCGAGGCGACCTATGGTCGACTCGCATATATAGGAGAATGCATTGGCACAGGGCATAACTGTAACCATCACAATGTGGTCAATGAACCGGTTCCAATGATATCCACATTTGTAGGGAGTTACTGATGTTCGCAGATTTTCTAAGATAGTTTATGGACTAAAATTTACTTATCCCATGTGGGACTTCCAAATTCAACGATGTAAGGCTGAGAAACTTCTAACATTTTTCAATGCAAAGACAATAGTTGGTGATCGACCATCAAATCAAACAATCACATACTATGTGTTTCTACAAAAAGGTGAGCTGATGATGACAGTATTCAGACAGACAACAGTCAGACCAACAACATTCGTGTATCACACGCAACATCACTTGACGTTACCGGTATATCTCCTGTTCCAGAAGCTGTATCGCATGCAATGGAAAAGTCTACTGGAGATGCACCCGTGCTCACAACAATCCACTCCGGTTATTTTGTGTGTAACCAATACAGGTAAGTGGGTGTCTGACCAGATAACACGAGTTCCACGGTAAGTAACAACAAACCTAGCACACTAGAATGACAGAAACCAAGTCAAAGTAATGCACTGGCAGGTTGACCAAAGTCCTTTTTGTTAGTCAACAGAGGTTTTAGTAGGAGAGAAAAATGGCTTAAACATATTCGTCATTTTACCCACATAATATTGGCGGTGCAAAAAGGGGGAATATATTAGGTTCAGGGTCCCAATCACATGCAGATACTGTGTTCCTCGTGATCTTAGCAGAAATATAGAGTCGGAGAGCAAGGTCCCGGACAGTGTTCGCGCTGGACCGAAAAAAAGTTTAGCCAAAAGTTTAGCCAAATGAAAATTTTATTAGCCAAATGAAAAAAACTTTGGCCAAATAAAAAAAAACTTAGGCCAAATTAAATCATCGTTTTCTGGTCGGTTCACAATTAATGACTAAAACGTAAAATCTAACAGACACAGGTAAAATACACAATAATTTAATTAATTTTGAGGAACTAGAAGTATTTTTATATATATCATTTATTAAAAATTTATTAATCTTTATGTGAGAGTGATTTGGGGGGGGGGGGGGGGGGGTAACCCGGGATTGTCCTTCTTAATGTCATTATTTTTTGGTTTTATATCAATATCTTTTTTTAAATCATTAAATATTTATCCTTGCGAAAATATCTAAGTGACATCTGGAAACTAATAACTTAATATTGTTACGCCATTGTCAAATTACAATCTGTCATAAAAGCATGCATATTATTTTGACTGTATCGGTATTGACGACAAATAGCCACAAAATATCTGTCGTGATTCACATTTGGCTGATTAAGCTATTGTCTTACACTTGGTGCTCATAAACCTCGACCGTCATAAATACAATGTCATCATAAACATGCATTGTGCAGGCGCGCCGTGAGTGACCAGACAGACAATGGGCTGAATGGGGGATTAGGGGATTAAATGTAAAACTTAATAATGACCTTTTCCCGGACCGCTTAAAATATTTTTGAAAAGAATTTGGAACGTACAGGTCGAAAGTGGATAATTAAAATCAAAGAACCCTAAAAATTTGTAATTTGCAATGGAAAAGTCTACGGAAGATGCACCAGTTGCCCCCCGAACAATCCACTCCAGTTGGGCTAGTTACTACAAAGCAGTCTATTCGTATTTATGCTATTGCTCCACAACAACAATCGCCTTTTGCTTCGAAACGAAAATCGCCAAAGTCACTCCAACGTTTCAACTCTCAGAAAGAGAGGTTCATCTTTGAGCTTTCCGAGTTGACCAGATTTTGAAGGGAAACAATTAACTCCGGAAACACCAGTATGTGTGGGTTGAACCCTCTACCCAACAAACCGGCCAAAACCGGCCAAATATAGCTTCAACAGCCTAAAATATCTTCGGTCTGTCTCAATAGAACCATACAAATATGGATATCATTGGAACCGGCTCCTTGACCACATTGTGATAGTTACAGTTATGCCCTGTGCCAATGCATTCTCTTATATATGCGAGTCGACCATAGGTCGCCTCGCATATATAAGAGAATGCATTGGCCTAAAAAAAATCTTTTTTTACCATTTTTTCTTACATTCTTTAACAATTTTATAATTTTTAATGTGTTAAGCCAATGTATTCTCTTATATATGCGAGGCGACCTATGGTCGACTCGCATATAAGAGAATGCATTGGCACAGGGCCCTTCTGTTGGGTAAAGGGTTAAGCTGTCGGTTGGGTGAAGGGTTGCTGTCTATCTCACCCACCCGACGGTCAACTTGACGTTTTGATAAAGGTTCATAAAATTTTATAAATACCTTGTCAATGCAAAATTTGATGTTAGAAACTACTTCGCATATTTCGGTTTGCATCCTTGGTAATTTTATTTAATTTCCACTATATATTCCTGTACTAATTTTTGCGTTTTACATTATTCTTGCACTAGACAGGTCTTGAATTTACATTCCTAACTCCAAGCGGAATCATTTCCTCTTTGGTGCTTTAATTTTTTACACAGCGCTCATTATTTTAATTGAATCCATTGTCTGATTTATCTACACATTTGGTTCGCTACGACCTTGTTTTATACCTGATTCTCTTCTCAGTCGTGATATGTCATAGCTGCTAAAACGACGTTAAACCTTCAATCAATCAATCAATCAACCTTCATTGATCTGAGTAAGGTTTTATTGTATTCCGATTCGCGATCGTTTGATCGACAATCCTCTCATATAATTTGATTCTGGTCATCAATAACTTGCATCAAAAATGTATGTTATAATAGGTATATACATGTAATCTCTGTGTGTTATAACAGGAATAAACATGCAATATATGTATGTTATAATAGGTATATGCACGTAAACTGAAAACGTGTGAAATATCGATCGCGCAGACTACTTTAAACTATGCAGTGAATGTTAAATAACTCGTTATGCCAAATGTATAGACATGTGATCGATCTTGCATCTTACTTTAAACTAGTGAATGTTAAATTATTCCATATATGCTAAGTGTTTTGAGATGTCTGAGATGATACTGATTTATTGGCAAAAAAACATCCACACGAAGACAGTTTGCTAATACAATGGATAACAGTATATACAAAACGTGTGATAATAAAATATACAAGAACATAATTACGTAATACTCTAAGATGCACAAGGAGGCTCGGGATCATGTATCATAGTGATGATTACCTAACTGATGTGATCGATCGTGCAGATTACCTTAAACCAGGCAATGTTAAATTATTCCCTATGATTGTCTATGCTAAATAGTAGAGTTTCATGGCATGATCTACAATTAACCCCGAAACAGGTTCGATACATTGTCATGGTGAGCACCGTGCATACGGTACATGACCTAACTGTAATCTTAATATTATAAGTGGGGTATAGAGATTTGTTGGCGGAGCGATACATCGAGTGCGATACGCAGTCCCGCACGAGAGGTATCGCATTCCGCCAACAAATCGAGTGCGATAATTCGTCAAAATCCAGACAATCATGCGGTTCTATTTTTATTACATATCTCCGTATCATAGTAAGTTGACTCCCAGTCGTACATCTCCGGTACAGAAAATGTGAATTGAGTTTTAACGGCATTTTAGGGTTAACGCAACAATTAGACAGGGAGCCCGTCTATCCGCGAGTGACCTTCACCATCTTTAATGATGTGTTTGAAATTAAATTCTGTGCCTCGACAAACATATTCTTGAAATGAAACTACTTGAATGAATCATCTCATCGATTGATCGCTTATTGTTTCTTTATTGTCGTGATTGAAAAAGTAAAAATAGTAACGGCGAGAACCAGTCTAACAACACTGAATGAAATAGTTCCGTCGACAGATTGTACTAGTGCGATTCTGAGAATTATCACACGCCTGGAAACTCGTGCGATCATGCGAATTACGTTAATAGATATGTAGTAAAAAATATTATTCATTTGTTTTTGTAACCATTGAGTCCAATGACTGACAACAATATACACGATAATGTCGACATAATATTGCTTTAGTCTCGTGTTCTTAACAGTTGTAGTCCTCAAACGAAATAACACAAATATGTAAAGTCGTTTTTGTTTCGGGAGTTTTGCATTCGCAGTTTTACAAGTATAGGCAAACGCACTTTATCAAGTGATATAGCAAGCACAAACTTGGCAACTTCGAGTTATGTTTGCCAGAATGCTCTCATTTTTGCCGCTATTGGAACATCAAACAATATATAGACAACCGGCCTACATAGAGTCCGGTGTGCTCTAAATGAGCATTATATATTCATATAGATATGAGTCTATATAAGATGGAAAAGCTTGCGGGGACAAATACGTCATATCAAAACTCGGCGCTTCCGGTCGAGGTTGTCAGGTCGCTTATTGTTCGTGGTGCAGGCGACGCCGTGTTGTTCTTTCTCACCAAGTTCCGCCCGATGGCGTTGCACAACTCCCGCCGAAACCTGCTGCTACTTACTGTGTATGTGAAACAGTTCAGACATGTGTTAAATGTGAGCCAAAGGAGTAGCATCGAATAAGATGCCCGGAGCTGAACTGTGTTGAGTTATTTATAATATGGACCCACTTCTAAAATCACCATGAATAGGTATATCGGTAGGCTGAAAACCATGTATTGTACGGTTGTTGCAATCAGAATGGAAATGGTCGAATTCGAGTCTCTTCGTTCTCTCGAGTTATTTTCAACTATAAACCTTGCTACTGCATTTCTAGTTTTCCGCATTGAAACAATTAGGGCCGTGTTGCCGACCAGGACAATCATGAAAGGCACTAAACACCTAATGAGAGTTATCCAATGTGTTCCACGATCCACGATAATTAAATACCATTGACTTCCTCCGTACGTGCATCTTCTGTGAGGCCCTTCTCCGAAAGTTATCCTGCCCAACTGGTGAGTGCTCAGAGCAGCATTCAGCAACGTTGTTATTGTCAGTTCAATTATCATTCTCTTCTTTGTCAGTTTTGGGCTGGATAAAGGAAACGTCACGGCCATAGTTCTCTCCACTACCAAAATAGCGAGAATACAATTCGACTCTCCAATAAGTGCGTGACTTAAAAACCCAGAACGTCACACATGTTGATGTGGTGATCGCCCGGACGTCAAATCCCACGATACTAGACACGATTCCAGGTAACACGCAAACGTGAAGAGTCAAAGTGTCGAATATTGAGAGGCAAATAAAACTTATATACAACGGTGTTTTCTGCATCGCCTTCCTCTTGAACACCACAATCACCAGAATATTCCCAATAGTTCCAGTAATGAGGATTACGGAACCAACTGTCCTCCATAGCCAATCTACAACGAGCGCGGCGCTATCAACGTTCCCACTTCTTTCAGTGGAGTTCATCTTCTACTACACTTTGCAATCCAGAGAGGAAATCGTGCTTCCACACGATTGTACCGGATCTGTGTAGAGCACTTTGTTCTACATTCATAGTGATCACTGAGTCACCTGCTTAATGTTTCTTTTGCAACTGTCGTATTCCCATGACAATATTTCAGGTTGTTCAGATAGATATAAGTTTTCTCAAGTCGTGTTAAAAAGAGAAATACTAGTAATTGAGACATAATTAATTCGCACTTCAAGTACAATCGAGAGTTGTCTATGTATTCCATTTGATGTTAGTGGGTAGAAGGCGAAATCGACAAAGATAATTAGTTGAGTTACATATAATTATATTGCGCGGGATGGGAATTGATCACCGTATATGGTGATATCAAGATTCAATACCAAGGATTGGGGCAGCGGTTGTGAGAGTTTTTAATTATCTTCAAAACCATGGCGAAATGCTCGATATCATTTCCATGTAAGATATTCTTGATAAACTGGCTTCCATTAAAGGGATAATGTACAATAAATCCGGCCTTTTTGGGGGCCATCTCCTTTTAAACTCAACAGAATATATGCAACAGATGAATGAATTCGAGCCATGGATTAGTGCAAAAATACACTCATGTGCTCTATATGAACGATGCAAACAACATCAAATACACTTATTTACCGTATGTACAATACAAGCAACACAAGATAATTATAAATTCATTTTCATAATACTTACCTAGTCCAAGTCTTCTTGTACTAAAATCAGCTAAGATATTGGGATGGCGATGCTGGCGTTTAGTCCAAGACCGCCCTATAAGCTCGCTTATGACACGGCTTAAGCGTTATTGACCCGCTCAAATAAAACCACAATTATATGAAATAAAATATCACAATTGCGACAATAAACGGATATTTTCCGCAGAAGACATGCTATTTTATCTGAAACCCACATCAGTTGTGAATTTAAAACGGTAATTTAATGCGAAAAGAGACATTTACCTCAATGTTTACAATTTTTTAAAAGTATGCGAACTCGGTTGACCTCGCGAACTGTGTTCGGCATTTTCCGTTGAAAATATTCCGTAGATTTTGGACAACAACGCAAATTACGATGAATTCTCCATTGTAATCGTAATTATGTGTGTCAATAAATAAAATAATAAATAGATTAATTAAACATTGGAGATATAAATGTAATACACTAAATAAATGAACCTTAAGTTTAAAAAGTTCCACTAAAACGGAAGAACTATATTTCGAAACTGTGTGATTCGGTTCTCCGATTATTTTATCAACACAGATGTCAAAATGCACACCACACGCATGGCAAGTCAGACACAAGAGATCTAATTTGCTCCAATTTTGACAAGTTGCTTGCGATAATTGTCAACAAAACTACCGTTCTGATCCTCCATTATGTCATTAAGTTTTTAGTGCGGGAATTGTTCTGAAAGCACATAGAAAACTGGACTTTCGGGCGATCGGTTTTCGCCATTTTTGTTTCGGAAAACCCGCGCTATATATAGAAACGGAAAGTAGAATTCCCAGAACAAACAGCGGATTATGCCGAACTTATTCGGACCACTTCGGCTTTCGGTTAAAACGTAAACAAACAGAGAAACAAATCGATGTTTGTGGCAATCAACCGGAATATTCTATGTGTAATTTAACATTAAAGTTAGATTATTATACACCATTATGACCATTAGATGTAAGCCTTTCCGATGTATATAGCATCATGTATTGATTTGCTAGGTAAATCGAGTAAAATACACCACAAATTCCCGCCACAGATCGTGGGCGTAACTCATGTGGTAGGATTGGTATGCAAGCGGGCTTGGACTAAACGCCAGCATCGCCATCCCAATATCTTAGCTGATTTTAGTACAAGAAGACTTGGACTAATACTTACCATGTTGTTTTGCATCGTTCATAGAACACATTATGATACCACTGTATGTGAAGTTTGTTTATATGCCAGAGTATGCTCCCCTGATGACTCCAAAGCTGGTTATTATTTGCTGATTCCCAACATTTAAATACACATCTTCGGCTTGGTCTTTGTAAACATTTTAAAAAATATATAATTTTCGTTTCCTAATGTTATCAAGCTACGCTGACAATCAAACAGAAATTATTATATGTTATGCTGTATCAGTATAATGTTTACAAACTATGCTGAAACCCCACTTATGAAGAGCGTTCCATTTTTAGATACAAGTTATATACAATTATCTATATATAGTTCTTATTATATTGCGGCCATTATTCAATTTGAATCCTTTCATACACTGATAATAAGATTTGGGTCTAGCCCCATATAAACGTATGTGACACCACTCAATTTATCGCTGGAAGCACAAGAATACAATTGTATTGACAATTGTGGTATATGGCTCTGATCGTATTTGGTGCAAAATACAGGCATGTGCTCTATGAATGGCTGCGGACACACGTATCACAGTAGCGATGGCATAGTAGGTGTGACAATTATATACATTGTAGTTTGGTGACAATTGGTTGTCATAACTAATATGCCATAGCTAGCCATGTCGCCCGCTGCATAATCGCACAATGAGTCCTCCAAAGTTCGTTATAATCAGCATTTTCTTGTTTTTGGTCCTTGTATAGTTCGCTTTGTTTATTCCAGATACTTTCTCGCAGCTGCATTTCCTCCATCAATTCCGACATAGCTTCATTGGCCCGCATGATAATATTAGCGGAATTATGCAGAGAACTAAACGTCGCAAAATAAAAACCGCAATTGGGGAACTGTCTTAATATGCATGAAATTAATATAAGTGGATAAACATCAATTGAGATCATATCAACCAAACGTACTGCATGCAGGATATGTGAGTGAATGAGGGATTGCCACGGTCAAACACAATTATGGAAGATCGATCGTGCAATTATATATATCGTAGAGAATACAATGTAGCAAAACGTAATGAGTAGAGATCAACCTTGCATGGTGAAATGCAATGGGTTAATTGGTCGAATCGATTCATTGTGTGGAAACTCAGCGCGTAACGTGGCAAGCTATGGCACAAAAATATGACGACCAATTGTCACCAAACTGCACCATAATAAATTGTCACACCTACGATGCCATCGCTACTTTGATACGTGTGTCCGCAGCCAATGATACAAACAACATTAAAATGCACTCATTTACCGTATTTATTGGTTTTGATGATTCTCTGTTAATCAAAACACATGTTTAGCTTATAGGTTCGACGACGTTCGGGTTGTTATACAACTCTCACATTGACTTGTGGGTCAGATTTTAAAACATGTTTTACTTTAAACATATTTTATTTGTAATAATACAAAGTGGATTGGGGCACAAGTTACATAACTTAATGAGCCCCTCTCCGGTATACATTGTTACATAATTGACAAAGTGGCACAATAAGTAACTTATTTACAGCTGTGGAATGTGAGAGAATGGTGACTGGTGAAGGATGATCTTTGCGGATCGTTAGGAAAGGATGATGTAAGGTGGTGGGGGTGCCTACATCGATTGTGTTTATTTAAAACATTGTTATGGCCGAGCAAGTACCAGGTCGAAAAAAGCAATAAACAACAATAAACATATTTATGTCCTACTTATTAATTAAGTTAATATCATTTGTCAAAAACATTTAGTTTCCATAATAAAATGTTGTACTATTTTGAACAATTTCACATTTTGTTTTATATCTATGTTTTGGATGCCAGAAAGTAAATCATTCATATGTGTTAATTTGAGTCCTTCTCTGTGTAGCGAATGATACATTTCTATTCGTTCTGATTGGTACAGGGAACACATGAAAAGGTAATGATATGCATCTTCGCATTGATTGCCGCATGCGCATTTTTTAAAACTATGGTCGGTAAATAAGTCTTGTTGTGGTATGCGTAGCAATAGTTTTCATGGCATTTGTTACCGTTCTAATCAATTTGTTGGACAGCTTGTGAATTCGGAATTGGGACATCTGAAATAGATAGACTGTAGTGGATAAATATTTACATGACAATCTGATGTTCTTAGTGTAAATGAGTGAACGGCTTGGTTAAAGTATAGGTTTAGATCGCTGTTACACTTTTAGGGCATTTCGAAGATGTGACCATTTATATTCAAATTCTTGATAAGTCATGCCGCATTTGGCTGTGTAATTTTCGCGTTGATATCTGTATTTCAGATCACAGAGAAAGGCGGTAATCGATAGTGGGATGGGGTGAATTTTTGTTCTATAAATGTACTGTTTCATCACAAGCAAGAACAAGTTGGTTGTGTTATTGTCGTGGTCATCTTTTATACCGGAAATGGCATTCTGTTTTGTAAAATTAATCACCTATTGGTTGCTTTTAGTCCACGTCTTAAGTTCTGAGATAAATGTTTGAACGTGTGTACAGTACCAGAAAATGTGCGAAATGTGTTCTTGTGTATTTTGGCATCTATTACAGGTATCATTGGCTCGGATGTTGACAATTTTAAGCAATTTGTTACTGCTAATAAGTCTTGTGTTATATATACTGAAGCCATTGTAATTCCGTGTGGGGGGTATATATATGGAAGTGCAAGCGTAAATACGATTCCCATTTTTCTATAGCTCTGTCCATTTCCGATTTTCCACTTTGTATAGGACTGTGGTAGAATTTTTGAATTTGATAGGGTTTTGTAGAATAACTGCCCGCCCTTTAAGTTGCACATAATTTAGTTTAGTTTTTGGCAGGATTGGGCACGGCACTCGATGTAATGGTTGGTTGAGGTAATTTGATAGGGCAAATATTTGACGCTGTAGACTGTTGATAGTCATAAAATCGGTGGGAATATTGAAGGTGTCGAAGAATGTTTCTGGTGTGTGAAAAATCTCATTTGTTTGAAAAGGTAATTGATAAAATATACCCCAACATCCCCCACAAATATTGGCGAAGGCGCCTCCGATTTGTATATGATGATTATTCCAAATAGTTGAAGTCATACATTCTTATCTGAATCGTTTGGTTCTGTTAATTTTCTATGATGTTGGTGGGTCCTGATAATTTACTATGGTGCTGGTGGGCCCTGTTGAATTGATATGATGTTAATAGGCCAAACTGGTGCTATTAAGAAAATGCACCCTTATGTTTTCTAAAGTTTTCATTTTCATGGCGTTTGGCTACTCTGAACTAATGGCGGATAAGCCATGTTTATGAAACATTCAAATGTATATAATTACTAGAGGATTGCCCGTCAAAATGACGGGTATATAAATGTTCTTCGTTACTTTCTGCTGTTCCCGGTCATAAACATTCTCATTGCTATATCAGCAATGGATTGGTCACGCTTCTCTTTCACTGGAGGCCCGTGGGAACACTTTATCGAACTAAAATTGTATTGTCTACCCCCACACTACCCCACATATATGACCCGCCATATCAAACCCAGTCGTAAGTCGGGATTTGTTTACCCTGTGCCAATGCATTATCTTATATATGCGAGTCGACCATAGGTCGCCTCGCATATATAAGAGAATGCATTGGTCTAACAATTTTTTACTATTTTAATAATTTGTTCTTGTATTCTTTAACAATTTTATAATTTCACCCATACAGAGCCCCAGACAAACATGAGCAGACACAATCTTCTATATGCTTCTATATATATGTGGGGCTCCCTGCAGGGTAATGGATGTTTTTTTTATTTTATGTCCTAAAAATTGTCAGAAACATTTATTTAAAAAAAATGATAAAAAATTGTTAGGCCAATGTATTCTCTTATATATACCAGGGCCTGGAACCTACGTCACCGGAAGGGTAACCCTACATCAAAATAACTGTAAATAAGGTTCGACTCGCTACTTCGACATCGTTTTTTAAATAAATACAATCGATTTCGATGTAGTATTACAAGCAAAGGAGCTATGCGACCTGCAAATCTCAACAAATACAGAAACCGAAAATCGGAAAGAATTGCTTATAATGAGAATTTCGTGTTCGCAATTCAAAATCGCGTCCGATTTCCTATTTTCGTGCAAGTGTTAACGCCAACATTTCATGTTCTCCGCGCCCTAAACTCATTTTAAAACCGTATACATTGAGTTTCGGGATATTATAAATGCTAAAATTTGAATCAATAACAAAAAATTAACTTCTCCGTGGTTTGTTTGTAAATTTCTTAAGACACAAAGAATTTTTATGAATTTGTCTATTAATGGTAACGCCCACATCGCGTTGACGCTCACATAATATTGGCCTGTTTGCACTAACAATTGAATCACCATCCGTATAATCCGGTAGATGAACTATTAACGATCGTGTTCACATATACACACTCTGTTAAATGCGTTACAATACACAAAAGGCTGTTATAGAGATGCCAATATACTATTTGATAATACTATACATAAAGACGAACATAAATTCATGGCATAATCAGGGATAATCATTGTTTTTATGTTCTCGTTGTATATTCGGTAGTTTAATTAAGTGTATGTCATGTCATTCGTTCTCTTATTCCATATTCATTGTAGTATTACTTTGTTATTCCAGTCTATTTCCGTTGGTTGAATCCATGTTAATTTGTTCATATTTCCAGTTTCGTCTGATAGTTGTCGTTAAAACATTATCATGCAATAAAGAATTGTTTAATTATACTCTATTACTAACATTCATTGTTTACCCATGTTTATTGATAATGAATTGAATGTGTTATTCGGTCCAGGATCCTTCGTTGTCAAACAATTAATCTGGTAACGCATCAATTATATTCGCAATCCAAAACCAAAACATCGGGATATATGTAACGGATAAATACATTTTCAAACACCCTGTCACATCATCAGTCAATAATCATAAAGTATGTTTAGGTACTCAAGTCCCAAAAACTAATTGGTCACATATATATTAACTATAGCAGGTTATATAGTGAATTGTGAACATAATATGGTTCATGTGGCTGGATATTCATTTAGTTTGGTTATGTTTAACATTATATATTAGATATTTTTTTATAAACTGGATATTCCGTTTATTGAATACTTTTGCATACAAAAATGATATATATATACAAGGAAAAAAACTAACATAAAGTTGAATAGAAGAAAAAATTACAACAAAAAGAGGCTTGTTGTGTCGTCTAAGAGGGGGGGGGGTCTACAAAAGAAATTCCGTATATAGGGCCGGGGTGGGTGGGTGGTCCAGAGGTGGAAAAAATCGTGCTTGTATTTTTTTTCTATATAGCTATATATAGCAGCTATAGTGACTCTTTAGCCTCAGATTCAGCAACATTCTGGATTTCACAGGAACCCGGACCACTTCACAGTGGACCACCGTAATAGCGTTCAGGAAACTTATCAGCGGAAGAAATATTTAGTAACACAATTAATATATTACCCAGTTGTATTACTTAAATAAAAGTAATAAAACATAAAAACTGTATCACAAATTGGATACTACATGGTGAATACTCAATAATGACTATATATCATTAACATGATTGTTGCATAACATGAAATTGAAAAGGGTATCTCATAAATTCTAATGTCTGAAATACTGTCTTGTCCTGGCATGTAATCAAATTCATTCCTTCTGGTTATTTCTCATCTTGAATGATTGCAAGTAATGTTAATTTGCAACAATTATCCAAATAAAACTGAGTTGGTCATGATGTACGACCGTTAACTGTTTACTGCTCAGACAATCCCAACTGAAGGTGACGCTATTCTCATTGAATTTCCGAACTTCATCTTGGAGCTTTACTGCTCAACAAGACTAAACTAAAATACTAATTGTATACTGTTATCACTTACAAATAGATGAACTTAAATAAAGTGATGCATTCAGATGCATTAAGAAATGACATTCAATTCTTCATTCTGGTCTATCACCATACCAAACCACATCAAAATTCGACAACCGACACTTAACTTATATTGCAAAAGCTTTGTACGGACTGAATTTCATGAAGTCGAAGAGGACCCATAACTCTGGTAGGCATTAATAGTCACAACCCGTGATATTATGCATATTCGTTCCCCATTTCTGGTCCGTCACCATGCCATAGGGCATAAACATATGAAAACCGACTCTTGAGTTATAATGCAAAATGATTGTACGGACGGACGGCTCGAGACGTCAACTATATACCCGCCGACTAATATTGGGCGGTATAATAACCATATATCTATGTGTATACCTAACCAAAAACAATTCCCCTCCCCCACCCCACACCGGTGGAGAAGACTTAAAAGAGTTCTTTGGTCATCTACAAATAATTGTGGAACCCCTGACCTGTTTACCACTATTTACACTGTTCGGTGTTCTCTGCCAGACACAACACACTCGGTTTATTAAGGCTATAATGGGGTCTAGGGCGATTTGTGACATATAGTGTATCTACACAATGCTTTATTATTGTTGTTAGATACTGAAAACACAAGGAAACGTCTGGAAATACAGTTTATTTTTGGGTTTTTTTCTGATCTGTGTTTACCAATTAGTAAGACAGTTAACACAGTTATTGAAGAAAGAGGACGTGGGTCCATCTGGACGAAAAAAAAACTTTTTGGTATGTAATTGTTTTCCAGAACCCTCCCCCCCCCCTTGGCTTGCTAAGCCGGCTTAGTCACGACGTTCGTGGTTGACGAAACATGGCGGCTCAGTCGGCTGCCGCTGAGACGTTAACATTCAGAGTATTTCGTTTCCCAAATTTTCCTAATACCTGGTTATAGACACCCGCTGGTTTTAGCGTTTGTTGTGAACCCGTAGAATTCCAGACCACGCGTGTTTTGTTTTTTTGGTGTTGGGCTTTTCCGTTATTGCGAGAATACACAAAGGACTCAGAAAATGACTGGCAGGGATGTACTATGTAGTTTCCCATCTATACAATCGGTATAAGTTACATTGCGACTTCTGTCGACTACAGACGGCTATACACACTGGCATCTTGCGATATATGCATGCATCATTGAATGCTGAATCCGATAGTATTGATATATAATATGTCAAACTATTTTCTATTACCTTAAATTCTACATGTTATGTGCATATATTGACAAATGTCAGCGAAATGAGACTGAGTCGTGTCGAAATAAACGATTTCGCCATCGACAGTCACTGCATTTAATTAGTATATAAGAATGACGGTGTGTGTTGTCAATTTAGATATAACATTTGTAAAAATAACTACTTTGAACAAGATTATTCTCCACTTCTATTCGATCACCTTACCGGAGTGTTTCACATCACTTTAAAAGTTTTTTCTTTTATTAATTTCAGAAACAGTTGAATTTGAAACAAAAATTTAATAATACAACTTAAAGGTGGATTATCTCTTTGTAAACATGTATTATATAGTTACCGGGGTATAACATATTATATTTGAATCGAAGAGTCCTGTCCGGAAATGCTTCTATCAATTAATATTAATTTTATTTCTAATATTTTCTGATCTAAAAAGGTGTGTTTGTTCAGCTAACGAACAATAGTGGTTACTGTTAACAGAGACCAGAAATTTTATTGTGCAATTTTGTCACAAATAAACGTTAATTATATTCATTATCGCTTATATCTGTGGAACAAAACAATATAAACATCCAATCTGTGACATTTGACATTCGTTGCGTAGCCGTAGGAACAGCCCATTGCTGTATATCGCAATACGGTCTCATCCGAATGGTCGGTTCTAAAAATAGTAACATAAACGGGCCCGATTTAATATTCGAAATAAAATCAATATTAATTGATAGAAGCTTTTCCGGACATAGGTCTTCAGTTCATATCTATTATTTTATACCCACGCAACTATTTAAAATTTGTTATTTAAAGAGATAATCCATCTTTAAGTGTATGTCATGTCATTCGTTCTCTTATTCCATATTCATTGTAGTATTACTTTGTTATTCCAGTCTATTTCCGTTGGTTGAATCCATGTTAATTTGTTCATATTTCCATTTCACAAAGGACTCAGAAAATGACTGGCAGGGATGTACTATGTAGTTTCCCATCTATACAATCGGTATAAGTTACATTGCGACTTCTGTCGACTTCAGACGGCTATACACACTGGCATCTTGCGATATATGCATGCATCATTGAATGCTGAATCCGATAGTATTGATATATAATATGTCAAACTATTTTCTATTACCTTAAATTCTACATGTTATGTGCATATTTTGACAAATGTCAGCGAAATGAGACTGAGTCGTGTCGAAATAAACGATTTTTGAGCCGATGTATACCGATTCGCCTCGGCAATATTCGGGGATCTTATAGCGAGGGAAGAATTATACTCTTGCGCTTCCATAAGTTCCATTAACTCTGAAGGCATACACTACTCACTAGTCCTAAAACTAATTGTGATATTCGGCAAGTGAAAGAAAGAATTCAGCCAAATTGCCGATTTTGGAATCAAATGTTGACTATATGTAGGCGTTACCATTTATGTCACAATTCCAGTTTTAAAAGTCAATGTAGGCGTTACCATTTCAAAACTCTGAAACATGCCTCGAATATTGGTGACGGAAACCACCTGAACGCGATAATCTTTACAACCGTTACATATATATCTCGGTATAGATGACTGTGAGTTAGCAAACAATGTTTTACAGCTCATAAGCAATGATTTTTTTATTGGTTTATGAACATAGTTTGCAAAAACGATAAATACTCACTTCGAGTCGCACCGAGCAGCCGCCATTTTTCGGTGAAAAACTTTGTTTTATGACGTAGGTTCCAGGCCCTGTATACGAGGCGACCTATGGTCGACTCGCATACATAAGAGAATGCATTGGTACAGGGTGAAAAAAAAATCCCGACTTACGACTGGATTTTATATGGCGGGTCACATATATGCATGCACATATAGAACGCAACAAAATCAACATATTACAGCAGCGTTTATATAGGACCACAGGCCCCTGCACTGCGCCCCATTTGCGCACTTCGCGCCCATTTTGATATTGTATAAACATTATTTTAATTTGCAGTCTCCCGGATATATACTCCTTCGATTCCACGCCGCCCCTTGACACGGTTCGTGTTAGTTGAAGTTGCATGTGGACTTTGTCGTGTGCACAATTGAATATGCATATATACCGACACAACTTTGTTCGAAACCAAACGTTGATGTACGCAAACATATATTAAAATATTTGTTTTGCACTGTAGTGCATATACACGTGATATATACTGTCGACGCAATGCATATTGGGATATTTTTGACTCGAGCAATGCATTCATATAGTTGTGTCTAGAATCAGAACAGTAACCCTATTAATGTAGTCGCTCATGCTAACGTGTGACGTTCCATTGTGACAGACATGTTGTGCAAATGAGCAGCACACCTCTACTGACAATTTGTTCTTATATTCTTTAACAATTTTATAATTTATTATCATTTCTTCTTATATTCTTTTACAATTTTATCATTTTTAATAATTTTTTCTTACATTCTTTAACAATTTTATGAATAATTTATTTTGTATAAGCGACCTGTGCATGGCTTCTCCGATATCTTCTGTTCCAGATTAAGCAGTCAGGAAATGCCAACGTAGCAGAAACTACATGTATGACGACAGGGACAATCAGAACAACAATATCAACAACAACAACAACAATATCAACAACAACCCCACGAATGACGAATGCAGCAACAACACCACCAAGTACATCAGTAATACCAGCAACAACAACATCAGTGTCGTTTAGGACAACTCCCACCTCGACAATAAAACCCACTACTACACCACCACCACCACCACCACCACCACCACCAACAACAAAAACAATATCAACACAAATTACAATGACTTCAGGTAAATCCATCTAAATTTGTGAATATAAATATACAAATAACTGTAACTATAAATATACAATTAATGTCTGTACAGCAAAAAATAAGCACTCCCCAGGCTCAACCATATAGTACGTTCAATTGGTAACACTATAGTATTATTATGGATATGCACTTGGCGGGAAAGGTCATCTGGTTTTACGGCGCCAAAGCTACACGTTTTAGATACCGGCAACGTCTAGCGAAACTTGTAAATAATAGAGACCTTTCGCAAAATCACGATTACGATTATGGATATGGACAATATACGGCCAAAATTTTTATCTTTACGCACGGGGGTTCTTATGTGAGACGAAATATACCCCACGCAGTTTAATTATGTGCAGATGTGTCAAGGATGTGCCACCGGTCCTATTTGTGGGCGCTCTAACATTATCCGTGTGGTGTATAACACACGGATAAGAACATGGGATCTGAAAGAGACACACGTTACTTTTACCATCAAATACACTGTGTAACTGAATATAGTGGGGAATATACCGTCTCACCAATTAAAGGCCCACTTAATTTTCGAGTCACCGATTGTTTTTTATAGTGCCTTGATATACGGTTTTAATAACAATCTATGCCATACAATACGATTAAGATTATATAATTCATCACCGTTTGAAACGTCTGTGCCTCAGAAGATGCCCGCAGAGAAATATAAACAAGCTGAAATCATAGAAAGATTCCCCCGTTATGGCTCCCAGAATGCAACAGAATTCAAACTAACCATCGATATTCAATGGTAGGGAATAACTCTATCTTTAAGATATAGAGTTATCCCCCCTCCATTGAAAATAATACACTTTGCACAACAATCTAGATCAAACTTAAGCACAAAAACACGTCGGTAACTCAACAAAATCAACATGTTCACAGGTTGTTACACCGGATAAGTTGATAATACAATGTTTTGGAGCTTCCTCTTTCAAATGGTATATAATATGGCATATATTTTATATATATGTGAACTAGCTATCGTATGTAAGTTGTGATGGTGTCCACCTTACTATGACAATATATTATATCCGTAATCGTAATAGTGATTTTTCGAAAGGTCTCTAATCATGATAATATTCGGTGGCGAGAACAATAGCGACCAGCGATGCACTCAAATGGCCTCAATCAAGGCAGATTAAGATCTTTTCGCACAATCGAATCTCTGCATGTGCAGTGTTGATCGCCCATATGTTATCAGAAGATTGGATTATTCCTCTTGTTACAGGGGGAGTCGGAAATAATTTGCAGGCATATATGCTGATTTTTTACTTTCGACCCTTGTTGGGTCCGTTTTCGACAGTTTTTTCCGACCATTTTTTGACACCCACCCCTCTTTTAACACTAAAACAGAGATTTGTGGGGGAAATTCACTGTAAACAGCTGTATATGAATTTATGTGCATACTATTAGTCATGGATGTTAACATTGACATACGAACAAGTCATTTTGGGGTCATTCGGTCAAAAAAAAACATGGCTGCCAGCAGCCATCTTGGATTTCAAAATTCAATCCATTAGCATGGGCTACAGGCTATACTGTTTGTCTGATCATCATGATATTTGTCATTTATGTTAATATTGACATATACATGTAGATGTGTTTTAAGCCAAACTCATTGCAAACTCATTTAGGGCGGGAGCTGCGCTGGTGCAACAATAGAGGTCCTATGCCAGTGCATTCTCTTATATATATGCGAATCTCCCATATAGGGTTCCTCATATATAAGAGAATGCACTGGTTTACACTGGCTTATTGTTAGACCAATGTATTCCCTTATATATGTCAGGCTCCCTGTGTGAGTCGCATATATGAGACAATGCATTGGCATAGTGTTTTCGCAAAATTTCAGGAAGCTGCAGCCATGGAAAGGTTGAGTGGCCAACAGTTGCTACATTTCCACTATTAGGGGTGTCAGGTTATAAATGCGACACAATGGCGTGTATAAATTAAAACAATCAATCGGTTGGAAAGCCCACTTTTTATACTTTTGTGACATGCAAAACCTATAATGTTTTTACTTCATGTATATATGTGAAACTCCCTCTAATACAGCCAAGAAAATGGGCGATTTGGTGATCTGCACGCTTTACAAAATCATTAATTACTCTGGCAGCTCTTAGTTCCAAAAGAGACAATGAAGAAAATTTAATTTTTATACATCACAAATGTATGAAAATCAATTTTTTTGGGTCTTTTCTCAATTTATGTTCAGATTTTATATACATAGATTGGAGATGGTGATATGTTAAACTCGAGAATTGTCGCTGGATATATATCCATAGAAATTATTTAGTGAAAATATATTGCAGTGCTTGCCTATATCATTATGCAAAACGTGCATCTATATATGGCTAAATTAATGATTTGAGTCGGGTAGAATAAGTACATGTATTATGCCAAATATTCCAATTTCCGCGATCCCGCCCGCACGAAACAGTGAGATGTTGCTGGTGGGAAATCAGATCTGGCATCGTGAGTTACCACTCCGTGGTGAAAGTCCGGAAAAAAAGAAAAAGCCCGACTGGGATTTCACTCCAATGCCACCATCTTAGTATGCGAACTATATATTACCAGAATTACACCAGAATCATCATCATCCGGGAATCCCCGTAATATTTTCTAAAGGGGAGTTTCGTAACTAGTAACATTAGTGTTTTTTGTCTCCAACAGCCTACGTTTCGGAAGATAACTTCTGGGTGGATGGATCACACGCATTCAGCGACGGAACCTGGAGATACTCTGATGGATCAGCGATTGGGTGGGCTCCGTGGCTTTTTTCATGGGTGCCAAATAGTCAAATACTTCACTGTGTGAGAACAATGCGAATTGCCGACCAGATGATGTATAACGCCGATTGTTCACTAACAATCCCTTACCTCTACAAAATTGATGCCTGATGAGGTACTGACGTCATCAACTTTTCCGTCCACTCAGAAATCTTCAAGGAACAGAGGGGGGGGGGGGGGTAAACAAAAATTCCGAGCACGTATGACGGGATGTGTGATCAAGAGGACACGAAAGCAATTTGTTTTCATCTATTTTGGCCTTAAAAGTTAGAGATAATGTAATTTTAACATCAAAACTGTCACTATAGATTGTTTCTTGTTGTAAAATTACTAAATGCCTGGCATAAGGCAGTCTGTGTCACTCCGAACATAAGACACGTTGCATATATACACAGAACGACACGGTGTGTAAATGAGTCTGTCGATACGGAACGAGTGCTGTCGTGGAAGGATAGAACGAGAGGCGCTTGCGCCTCGAATTCTATCCTTCCGCGACAGCACGAGTGCCGTATCGACAAACCCATGTACACATCGTGTCGTTCTGTGTTTATTACACGCTTCGCGTCCTAGAAAAATACAGGATTAGAAGGTTTGTTTAGGCCCATACAGGGCGTGTTTGTCATGTGTGATGATTCTTTTATTTAAATAGTTCCAGTTTCATGGTTGAGGCGAACGTCATGTCCGTCATTTTACGTCAACGAGATACGTAACTATGGAACGTAAGTTCCATGCGGATTTGTAAATATGGAACAGCAATAACACTGTACTTCTAGGAACAAGCGTGTAATAAATAGAGGATATCCACACTTTTTCAGTGGATATGGGTTATATCTCATGAGTGATGACAAAACATTGAATTTCCGCGAGTGGCTGTAGCCACGAGTGGAAATTCAAATGTTTTGTCATCACGAATGAGATTTAACCCATATCCACTGAAAAGTGTGGATATTCTGTTTATTATATACTTTAGTTACTTGCCTATGGCCCACAATGAATGTCAATACATCAGAAATTTCGCCAGTGGGATATCACTTATATCTCACTAATGGGATATCACTTATATCTCACTGCTAAAACCTTATAATTCATGGGCAAGTATATAATAAAAGCAATTATTCGGTACTGTCGTGTCAAACTGAGCTAATCACACACATCAACCTGTAGTAGGTAGTTGATATGAAACAGACAGTTAGTGGTGAAAATAATATTTTCCCGAATTTTGTTCTCTGTTTGTGCACGATAAAATAAAAAACACTACCGTGGTCCACGATTTACGGGTTAATGGAAAAATTTGCGCGCACCCATGCCACCCCCAAATGCCCCTTATTAAATCTCGTGGGCTCTACCCCATGTGCATCATCAGACTCTGCCGCGGTCAGACATGATGCTTTGCTGTGTTTAGATAGGCCAAACCAACCAACCTGAACCTCAAACAAAAATAGCAAGGTGAAGGAGATGATCTTTCGATCTTTTCGAGAACTTCTTCGCACCAAATCACTAGTATTATGCATTTCATATATGGATGTGTTGAATCTGTTGGTGGTCTCACTCGCAAGAGGTTGGTCAATGTGGCCGTTAAGATTACAGCCCCTCTGTGCCACCTGAGATAAGATAAGATTTAATCGTTATTATAAACCACAATGTACTTAACATAATTAATGACAAAAGACGAAGAAGTAAATAGCAACATGAAAAATAACAATACATGTATAACTGTCACTGGATGTTCCAAACGCACATACATGTATCATTAATCAAGTGGCGATCTTGCAGCGGTGGACTGATGCACATTATTTGGTTCAGCTCGAAGAATTGTAATTAAAAACACTATTTCTGTTCGCGACGTAAGCTGGGCATGTAAACAGGAAATTATGTTCATCCTCGGTTCCGTACATGCAGGGGACATTGCAACGATGGTCATGCTGCCACACAGTGAGATACTGCCGAAGAGATGACTCCATATTGTCGCGTGGCAATTATATTTGTCATTCCAAATTTAAAACCTCACTTTTAGTGCATTATCTGGAAAATTACTCGTATTTAGTTGGGTTTTTTTGGTATTTATATGGGAGTCTATACTTTCGTCTCAACTTTTTGCATGATACTTTTGAACTCCAGATGTGCTATGGCGTGCAAGAGCAAATGTGTGCCTCAAAATCAAAGTACTGCTTTCAGGTTCATTTCATAATTTTAACCCTTTGAGTGACAGGGGCCGATCTCATCGGCCCTAAACCTACAAAATAAGTCTGTTAAAGAATATAAGAATAAATTATTAAAATTGTAAAAAATTGTAAAAACAAAAAACAAAAAAAACAAAAAAAATTGTTAGGCCAATGCATTCTCTTATATATGCGAGGCGACCTATGGTCGACTCGCATATATAAGAGAATGCATTGGCACAGGGTATATGGGTTGATACAAAAATCGGACCTGGCACTCCACCCAAAAAGCTGAACGCCTGTAGCTGTGGGTTTGTATCCAATAGAGTTGACCAAAATCAGCTGTTGGATGTCCTTAGGCCTTTGTTATATTTTTCATCTTGACCTCATCTCCGATGTAAATTTTCAACTTAAGGGGGAGACGCACGTTTTGCATAATTCCAGTCAAAATGGCAAGATATTTTCAACACAAATTCTCTGGGTTTATCTGGCAAAAAATCTTGAATTTCACATATCATCATCTGGGCATCAGAGAATCTGAGTAATTATCAAGAAACGACAAAAACAATGGATTTTAATACATTTGAGAGGTTGAACATATCATTTTCTTTTTGTCCATTTCGATACCAAGAACTGCTAGAATAATTAATAATTTCACATAACACTCCAATTCACCAAATAGCTTATTGTCTTGGCTCTATGAGAGGAGTCTTTATTTTTATCATAATGTTGAGTTAGATTTTTAATTGCATAATATAGCATACTACCCTCATATATTATAATGAAGAATAAAGCAGTCACAAATTTCCTTCAACACAAATGTTGACATGCAGCATGGTTCACTCAAGCAGGGATCAATCAACTGGGATTAGGCCACAGTGTTAAGAGATGCATGTGGTGTCATCTTTAATTGGTTATGAACTCATAACACAGAACCCATCTCAGCCCAATGTTTCATTTAGCAGGCATGACATGGACATTATCAAATAGAAAATTTATTTATGGGTAGTTGCCTTTCTAAATGAAAATAATCATTAAATTTCACAAATCAAGAATAATTAAGTCTCCTCTCATGATATGAGATATGAACTGCACTTTTGAAAACAATCAATTTTACACATGTTTTTTGTACCTGAAAACAGTGAAATTTTAAATATTGTTCATGCCATAAAAGTGAAGCAAATGAAGTTATAATGTCCAATAGGTCGATTGTTCTTAAATATTGTGTCACAATGATCGTTTGTACCAAATTTCATAAATGAAAATCCTGATCTAGTTTCAGAAAATCCATTTTGAATTACCAGGTAAAACGTAGATCTGACCCTTAAATTTTCCCCGAGAAAGCCCCTGGACTGACAAACCAACGTTGAGAGATCGCCATCAGTTGCAGTGTAGCTCCAACTGTGCATGTCTTATACTGCCATTGTTGTGCCCCGTTGGTAAACGCACCGTGACACCACTCCAATTATCAATGATTATCAGCATTATCGATAAGTTCGCTATACATGGGTTTACTGGTAATTTACAGTACACTCGACGCGATACCGAAACAGTAACTCATCGCCGATGCGAAACAACGAACAGCGATGTTTCAAATGTCCAATAACTTTCGCTTTCAACGCACATATGTTCAGGTATACCATCACAGTTTTGAAAATGCCAACGCGGCCTGATTGTTATTGAATCTCACAGATCTATAGACTAAATTGAACAAGGCATCATTCCGCGCTCCGCGTGTATAATGTTTCGCTGTTTCTGGTATACAGTGGGCGCATGGACATTTTATTTATAGAATGGGATTTTTTGAACGGATTAAAAGTCGAACTGCGACCCGGAGGCCGAGTCCAGTAAAAGGTGTAGTTGGGAATTTCAATTTCAATTGTTATTCGGATGCTAAGAAGTGCAAGGCGATTAATTATATGAGTTGGTCATTCGTGAAACCAATATATTTTATATTCTATAATTACAATCATGGGTATATAATATATGATCTTGAGCGCGTTGCCATTTCTTACTATGGTTTTCTTGTTATAGATAGGCTCGGGAACGATAGACACATCCTGGAGGGACAATAATTGCGTTCATCTACCCTCCGATCTTGCATCATGTCATTAATCTCTACTCTGGCTCATACTCCACCCATTCAAACATAGGAACCATTTTGATGTTTTGACAATGCAGGGAAGTTTATAATATTGAAAACAGTACAGCTAACATATCTATTTAGTAACTTTGTTGAACCGATTATGATTTGCAACACTTGGAACAATCGTGGAATTTCTCCCGGGTTATCAACTCGATGTTTATTGCGACATCGAAACAAATCACCAAAATCATGGAATTTCGACTATCCCCTTCACTCTAAATCGCGTTGGGTAAAATTTTACCCAACACAATGATGCATATAGCACCACGCGAACTTTGGGTAAATTTTACCTAATGTTGGGCAATGTTTTTACTCAACACAGGGTAACAATTTACCCATATTAATTTCCATAATGCGTTGGGCGATTTTTTGTAGGCTAAGGCCCGTTCCAAACGACGGATTTTTGTCGACTCGAATCTAATACCAGACCCACAATTGTATTAAATGCGTCAAAAATGCGACGTTTGAAACAATTAGATCCGTGTCAGACGCATCACAGACGAATCTCCGTCCAATTCAGACGAATCTTCGTCGGTGATGCGTCTGAAATCCGTCTTGGTTTCAAACGATGGATTTTTGTCGACTCGAATCTAATACATGTGACGAGAAGAGCCGAAAGTTGCCAAATAACGAATGCAAATGATATGATAATGATATGATAATGGTATAATAATGAGGGAATTCCCCTTATCTGCGGAAATACCCACATGACGTCATTTGTCGCACGCTCTCTTTGTTATAAAGAAAGATATATCTATAAGAATTGCTTAAAGGGGTACTGTACACAGAGATAGGCGATTTTTTTGATTTACTCCCATTGAAATAACTTTCAAGTTAGATTGTTTTCGTGTTATATGAGTTTCGTATAAACCTAATTTAGCGATGAAAATCTTGATCTTGGAAACAAAAATATTACGATTTCAAACTACGCGCCATGGTTTGACCTTCACCGGAGAAGACGAATGTCGCAGAAAGACCGGAAGTTCATTGCTCACAGTTTCGATTGATGACTTCAATCTCTTCCATCGAACAATCTCACTCCCTATAAAAATACTTGACGCTTTATGACTCTTGTTTCTTTCTCCTTTTTCCGAATCGGTTATAACGGGCCTTCCTTTTGCAGGTAACATGTTTTGTTTGCACTCAATAATGTTCGCGAACGGCCGTCGATAAAAGACACACAACAGATGCGATTTCAAGAACGGTAACTCGTAATGGCATAATTCTCCATTTTATGACTCCAGCCATAAATTATTTTATATTAAATAATTCAATGTTACTTTTACGATAGCCTGTTAACCGGAAATTTTCAGTAGACATCGTCGACTCGAATTAGTTATTTTATAATATAATATTCATATTAGATCGCTATTGTCACCGGGAATTTATTGAAATTGGTGTACAGTACCCCTTTAAGTAACATTGTGCAAATTGTAATTATTTTGGTAGATTGATTTCTCAACGAACGTGACATGTCACGGGCTCACATCTTATAATTAATATAGTATCAATGATTTATAATAATTCATATATACCGGTATAAGGGATATGGGTTGTAGCAACTGATTTATAATAATTCATATAGACCGATATTCCTTATTGTAAGTAATGGGGGTGGTAGTCTCGGATGTATACTAATTGATAATACCGGTATTACTTATTATAAGGTGTAGGGGTGGTACACTGATTTATAATAATTCATATACACCGGCATTACTTATTATGAGGGGTATAGGGGTGGTAACCTCTTATTTATAATGATTCATATATTCCGGTATTACTTATTATAAGGGGCAGAATGGTAGCCTCAGATTTATAATAATTCATATAAACCGCTATTACTTATTATGAAGGGTAGGAATGGTAGCCTATGATTTATAATAATTCATAGATACCCCTATTCCTTATTATAAAGGATATGAAATAAAAGCCATCTATTCAATTATATATAGTGATACTTGTTTTAGGGGGTAGCAGGAAGACAACCCGATAGGGCTAGGCTAACCCCCAACAATATACAATAAGGATATAGGTGTAGCCTATGATTTATAATAATTAATATAGTCCGGTATTCCTTATTATAATGGGTAAGGGGTAGTCTCTGGTTTATAATAAATCTTGTATACCTGTATTGACATGCATGGTATACACATATATGGCCATTGGTTGCACGATATAACATGTATTTGTAGCGCCTATTATAGTATATTATATAACTATATGTACTATATACATCCTCATATACATGTGCACATATATTCGCGCTGCAATCGCATATATATATATACATAATTGATACTGCATTTTAGTACATATATATGTATAACATACCGGTATATATAGGCCTCTATATCTACGCGTGACCATTTTGTGACGGAATCCACCTTTAAATAAATCGACCGATGTATTAGATTCGACGCGACAAAGATGCGTCCGTCTGAAACAAAATTGACCGCAGATGCATCACAGACGGATTTAATACAATTAGATTCGAGTCGACAAAAATCCGTCGTTTGGAACGGGCCTTAGGCTTAATCGATATGTAGGAAAGATGGTACACATGTGTCACCTGATCAGGGGAATATAATTGGATGTGTGCCTTTAATCTCAGATGAATTAAAATGGGGCTAATAAATTATATTAACATAGATGATCATTGAAGAGCTTTTATTATCAGATAATATGTGGGGAAATTGATTTGACCCAATAATTAAGTAATTATTCACCCAAATGTTCGGGTACAAAAAAATCGCCCAACGCAGAAGATAAATTAATATTGGGTATACTGTGAAATAGATTAAACAGGTATATTAACAAAGAAATATATTAAAGGTATTCAATCCGGTCAGACGCTCTTAAATCACTAGTTCTTTGGTTTCGGGGGTAAAAAATATGTTGATTCAAGTCGAGGAACCCGCCCATCAAAGCTTAGTGGTCAGATATCGATTTTTGAAGTTTGTTATTTCTCGAAATCTGCAGTAATAAGTGGCCCAGAAGCACGTGGTCAAACGGGCGGTCTTGCGGACGAAGGTGGATAATGCTAAAATCAAGTGGTAATAATAACCACTTAATTTTAAAATTATCCGTCTGCAGATCTCGAGAGATAACAAACTACAAAAATCGATATCTGATCACGCTGAGCTTTGATGGGTGGTTTCCTCGATCGACTCGATTCAAATATTTGTTTCCCCCGAAGCCAAAGAAATAGTAAATTAGGAGCGTCTGGTCGGAGTGAGTACCTTTAACTGTGTTGTTTGTTCAATATTATAAAGTTCCCCCGTCAGAACAGGTCAGAATATCAAAACGTTCCCAGGTTTTGTTCTTGTGGAATATGATTTCTATGGGCGTATAGTCATAGCCTAGATTCATGAAATGATCTGTAACATCTTGACCAGAGGTTCGATATGCTGTTTAGGAACGCAGTTTAACCCTTTACCCAACAAACCGGTCAAAACCGGCCAAATAAAGCTGCAACAGCCTATCTTCGGTCTGTCTCAATAAAACCATACAAATATGGATATCATTGGAACCGACTCCTTGACCACATTGTGATAGTTACAGTTATGCCCTGTGCCAATGCATTATCTTATATATGCGAGTCGACCATAGGTCGCCTCGCATATATAAGAGAATGCATTGGCCTAAAAAAAATCATTTTTTACCATTTTTTCTTACATTCTTTAACAATTTTATAATTTTTAATGTGTTAAGCCAATGCATTCTCTTATATATGCGAGGCGACCTATGGTCGACTCGCATATATAAGAGAATGCATTGGCACAGGGCCCTTCTGTTGGGTAAAGGGTTAATATCCGCCCAGGGTATGTCTAACATTGCTGAGCATACAACGGACACTTATAGATATAGTTTCAAGATAGCCTGTACGATCTGACACCACGAATCAACCATATGTACATTTCATTATCAGAAAATAATTAGTTCGGACCAATGAGGAGTTTTGACTACCATATATCTATTTTCAAAGAGGAAGGTTTAACACCTTTTGAAATTGTGTCAGCCTAACAAAATTACAGTGATCGACTCTTATTAAGAACGTCCATGTTTCCGTCGTCCAAATGTGGTAGATAATAAAGAGCGTTCCCAATTGTGCGCTTCTGTACTCGTTTTCAACAAAAAACTGGCGGATGCTTCTGTGGATCTATAAGATACGTGTACCATACAAATGATAGATTGTAAGTGTTTTTCATTTTTCTTTTGTTGGTGAACTGAAAACATATATAGGAAATTTTGTCTTAGTTGGCGTCAAATCGGGAAGAGCATCTTTAACCCTTTACCCAACAGAACGGCCCTGTGCCAATGCATTCTCTTATATATGCGAGTCGACCATAGGTCGCCTCGCATATATAAGAGAATGCATTGGCTTAACACATTAAAAATTATAAAATTGTTAAAGAATGTAAGAAAAAATGGTAAAAAGTGTTAAAAAAGATTTTTTTTAGGCCAATGCATTCTCTTATATATGCGAGGCGACCTATGGTCGACTCGCATATATAAGAGAATGCATTGGCACAGGGCATAACTGTAACTATCACAATGTGGTCAAGGAGCCGATTCCAATGATATCCATATTTGTATGGTGTTATTGAGACAGACCGAAGATATTTTAGGCTGTTGAAGCTTTATTTGGCCGGTTTGTTGGGTAAAGGGTTAAGCTAATTGGAAATGTTATTAAATTTTAATCTGGGGAATTTCAACATATAATTACACCTACGTGTACTTTTCAAACCTGAGTTTAGTGTGCTGTCATTTGCAGAATGAGGTCCCCGGAGGGGGCATTTAGTGACGCTATCCCACATAGCGGGCTAGCATCACTAAATTCACCCCCTGGGGACTTAATTATGCATGGCCTCGTCTGCTATGGGATACATTGTCTCAGATTCAGTTCCCAAATGGTGAATGTTGTGATGTACACCCATTTGGGAACCTCGTTTATGCAATGTGTCGTCTGCCAATTTGGGGATATAGAGAAACTAAACTAAAAAAAAATAGAATGTTTTTTATTTCTATAGCAATTTGATAATAAAGAAACTTTCCTGAGAAGATGAGGCCTAAGCAGAATGAGGTCCACAGAGGATGAATTTAGTGATGCCAGCCCGCTATGCGGGATAGCTAGCGTCACTAAATCCACCCTCTGCGGGCCTCATTCTGCAAATGACAGGCGCACTAAACTCAGGCTTGGTATGCCAGTAGATGTTTCTCGTAGGTTTGGATAAGCCCTATACGAAATTCCCGTCCCCTCAAAAGGGATTTCTTTAAAATCTGTTGTTGGAAGTATCGTCCATTGAAGAGATACCATAATTATCTTCAATTATCAGGCATCCTTTAGTGGGATGAGGTGTTATCACTTCAAGCTTTAAGTGTCACCGAAGTTAACAATTGTATTATCCTCGCAGCAATCTTAAAGGGACATAAAGCACTCGCAGTCCTTAAATGTGAAAAAATAAAAACAGACTCGCAGTCCTTAAATGTGAAAAATAAAAACAGGTTTGTAAAAGCATCATCATTAAAGAGAACATAATTAATAATGCATATCATTAATTTTGTAAAGCGCCTTATCCAATGAGGCCCAACGTGCTCAAATTATTACCCTGATGAGCCTAAGCACTCAGTGACGCTGAAATGGTCATTGTCACCCCCTTTCGTTCAGTTGGGTACCCAGCTTTTTAAAACTTTCAGTTGGGTACCCAGCTTTTATAAAAATTTACAGTTGGGTACCCAGCTTTATGAGCAGTCAATCTGCAGTACCTATGTCCTATGCATACAATTCTGCTCCGCTATTATTTTCATGCATCGTGACGAATATACATCATAATTCATATGTAAACAAGAATTCACACATTTACCAGGTTTATTTCGCAATCAACTGAGGGCAATCACTAATTAAATCAAGCTCTGTGTGAAATTTCATAAAGCTGGGTACCCAAATGTAAATTTTACAAAAGCTGGGTACCCAACTGAAAATGAAAATAAGCTGGGTACCCAACTGAACGAAAGGGGTGACAGTGACCATTTCAGCCTCAGTGACAGTCTACTCCACCCATGGGAGAGGTACTGACAAGAGTTTTCACTGTTCATAATCAGCTACCCGTATGGGTGGTGCAAAGCAGACACAGTACAAGCGACCTTGCTCAATGGTCATAGCTTGGCGCGAGATTCAAACAGTGTACACTCCTGCAATTGCACATCGTTCAGTTGGGCCAAGCCACTGTTGTGTGAAAACTCGCAACAGACCACCGACCAGTTGCGAACTCGTCTCGCTGTGCTAACCACTGGACCAGCTTTTATTTTCTGCGCGATGCACCTTAACCTAAACGACCATACTATATTTCCACTTTTCTATGTGTGTTTGAAATTACAGTTTGAAAAAAATATCCTGAAAGTTCTTCCTTAACCCTTTCATGACGATAGATGGGCTGTGGATCATTAAAGATCCCGTGACAGTGCATTCTCTTATATATGAGTCTCTCATGGGGGGCCTCGCATATATAAGATAATGCATTGATACAGGTTTTTCATCAAATTTAATGAAACTCCAGTCATGGAAGGGTCAAGGGTCAAAAATTATTCTTCAAATATCTGGAAAGAATAAATCCTGCAACAACTAGTGATATTGTATTTCATGCGACTTTCCCGCCTTCTGATTGGCTGAGAGCTGTATCCCTATTCCGGTTTCATATGTGAGATGGTCGGCACAACATCCGGGCACTACATACATATTATGGTACTGGCAATATTTGGTATGTGACGTCACGGCTTTGCGCTTGCCGTTGAACACTTACACCGAATGTTTCGCGCTAATGTATTTGAAGTTGAAAGTCAAGTTCCATGCAGAGTTCAGTCCCCTATATACGCAGGACTTACCTCTTCCCGCACCTACATGTATTGTGAAGAAATTTCACATTTATTTATTTCAGACTTTTGTAGGTTACAATTCATTCTGCATTATTATGAGATACTGAACTGTCCATATTCATTTGAAAATGGTCTACATCAAGCCAGAATGAATTGTAACTGGCAAAAACTTCAATTAAAAAATGTTAGATTTAGTTAAGAAAGTACACGTGACGGCAGCGTTCAGACATCGCGTAACTAGGGGACTGCACTCTGCTTTGCAGCTTGGTTGAAAGTACCACGGTGGGGAATCACGTGGTATCACGGTGGGGAATCACGTGGTATCACGGTGGGGAATCACGTGGTTTCGAGTTGATGGGTATCACGCTTTCAAAATGGCCGATGCGATCGCAAAGGCGACCAGAAACGAGGAAAAATGTAATAAACTAGGATATAGAGAATACCTACGAGTTTTGGTTGAATACCCGAATTATCTCATGAGTGGGTGCAAGGAAGTACAGAATTTCCACGAGCGGCTGCATTATTAATGAGACCCGACATGACACTATAAAACCACCAGAGAACATCCTATTAATGTACACATGTTAAGCCTGTATGATCTTGTTCCTGTGTGGTTTATCCTTCAACAGTAGAACTAATGCCAAAATACTAATGTAACACATTTTCGACTTATTAAATTTATTAATAATAAACTACAAACTACCAGCTACAAAGACATTACCCTTACTCTGTACTTCCTTGCACCCACGAATGAGATAATCCGGGTATTCAACCAAAACCCGTAGGTTTTCTTTTTATTATATGCGCTATAAACCGCACCAAAACTGCTAATTTTGTCCTACAGTTCACTTCAAATTGTTAGAAAGCTTCGACATTTGCATTTTGTTTACATTCAATCAATTGATTTGCTCACCACCGAATGACAAATATCGAGCATAGCCGCCATAAGAAATAGTCCCCATTGTTTTATTCTGAAATGATGCGAGAAAATTAATGTATACATAATTTAGTGATAAGAATATATTAAAACAAATGAGTTAACATTATAACAATTAAATAACAGTTTATGAACCGTGAAAATCAATAATTAAAACAATAGTCCGGCTGTTTTTGATACGCTTTGAAACTTAATGTGATTCGCCGCTATAAACCGGAAGTAATCTCCGAAAAAGTAATACTATTGTGTTATCCATCGAGTCGGTCAGTGTTATCCATCGAGTCGGTCAGTGTTATCCATCGAGTCGGTCCAGGCGATGGATATAACGCTCTACGCCACGGCAATTTCCCACTATTTAATGGGGAAGCATATAATAAAATTATATATTACATAGTCGTTTGTCAGCTACGAGCATAATTATGCTATACTATTTTTCAAACTGATATCTCATTTGTGTTCAAACCCACAGTTGTTTGCTCTAACATTCTGACCAAAGTTGTCAGTCGAAGGATTCTCTTAGTATAGATGTATGGACTGGTGTATTCCACGAACCTCCGACTGGCAACTTTGGTCAGAATATTTCCGAACAAATTAGGTATCAACTTGTTTTTTAAAGGCACGGTTGGCCTTGGCGGTGGGTATCCTGTGAAAATATCTCCACCCGTCAAAAACCGCTACAAGCAGAAAGAACATCAAAATGTAGATAGACTTTGTTCGTATACAAATAAGAAATATCGCATCAACAGTATGTTATTGTCATATGTTTGACCATTGTTATGTAAACAAAAGCATAAAAAGTTACTTTTCTGGCGTTTCTTTATATTATGATGGTAAACATAAAGAGCGTTCTTTGTTGGTGATTTCCTGATATGGAACTAATAAAGAGCGTTTATGCCAGTTGTGTGTGATTAGCCAGTAGCATTGTGCGGTCTTCTGTAACACAATCGGGCTCTTGCCTAGGCAAAATAGTGTAGGTCTTTACGATAACATGCTGTTTACGCGATGGTCATGGTAGATATGAACGAAACTGTATGCGTTTAATGTTTTTCTGTTTACAGTGTTTGGAACAAATATGAATATTTTCGACAATTAAGGCCTCACGTGCCTTTAAAATAAACTAGCATATCCTTATAACAGTCCAAATGCTATGTTTTGTGTCAGTTCCTCGTATATTACCCATATTTTCTCATATGATGGGACAATCAAGTGGGACATGTTTTCGTTACTATTTTTTAATTGTTAGAGTTATCTCGCTTGCTACGCTCCGAACGAACGCGAGCCGGAAAATGTCCCAAATTGATTGCATGTTTGTTATACAAGAAAATTCCAAATACAATTAATATTAATTGATATAAGCGTTTCCAGACAGGGGTCTTCGATTCATTTATTTTATAACCCTGAAACTATATCCAACTTGTTACAGTAAGAGATAGCCCATATTTAATAACCTATTGCAATGTGTCAATAATCCATATGTGCATGCAGACCTAGCCTTACAAATGTATCCCGGTGGGCTTCCGCGAAGCATCTTCGATTCATGCACATACTATACACGTTGTGATTATGAATGAATCTGCATCGTGCGACAACAGAACATGTAAGCCACACACGGGCAATCAATACGATGTACTTGTTGGTATATAATTACCATTGGAGAATATCTACGATCAATTTGTTCTTGGGTGCATAACAACATAAACTGTGCATGCGTTTGTGTATACTTGTAGAAGTGAAACCAATTCATCAGAATTAAAACACTGGTGGCCTTTCATGACAGAAACCTTCTAATATTTGGAATCCTGGATTGGCTCTAGACTGGGTATTATAGTTAGTATTTAGATGTATTCGCTATTTATTCAGGTGCATAAGGAAGTGAGTAAGAATGTGTTTCCATCGGTTATTCAACAATTAATGCAGGAGATATATGCATGAGAGTCAGGTGAATATATATCAGACAAATATCCGTTCGTTTCGGTTATTTTCCCGTTTCCCGTATATTTTCCAAATTTATAGTCTAGCCATAATAATTTCTGCATCCAAGCGATGGATTTTCAGAATGTACATGTACAGCAATGATTAACATGTTATAGACTATGATGTGTCTCCAACGGAATGTCAAGTGTGTTGTCCATCGATTCCATCACTGTTAATTGATCTAATAGTACAACTTCAACAATGTATTTCCAGAATATTTATACTGCAAGTCAGTTCATTTCCTTTTTGGATATTTTCTGTTCGTGCAGGGAATTTACTGTACACAACTTCGTGTTTGTATTTGCTGTTGGGGGGAAACGGGGATTACGCATAGGCAACAGAATATGTCATCGACTCCGAACCATTTATATTGGTTCAAAATCAAGTGCTCCGGGCTGAAATTTAAAAATAGCATCGGGAAAACCCCAGTGAAATCGAAAGGGAACTTTCGGATATTCCTGGCGTTCCGTTTATAAGGGCCTGGTACAAGACATGGACAGGTAAGTTCACACTTTTTTAGATCTGCTTTGATGAAAGTCATGGGATATCTTCCGAGAATATGTTCACTATTTCTATTGTGTGAGTATGAGGAATTCTGCTTATTTGGTTCTCAATAGTTTGTAAACATGAACACCACAACATAGCTATCGCCCAGGATGGTCTGACATCCGTACGTTATTTTCTCATTCTCCAAAAAACTTGAATAAATTTATATACTGTTATTAGCAAATGAGAAGTTTATACAACGATTATCAATTGCTGGTTGGTAAGAAATACGAATTGTAATATTTTTTAACGGTAAAAATATTTTTCTCTGATGAGTTTCTATGGACATATAGACAGACCATGTTGCTATTTTGAGAACATTACAGCATTTGTGATCAGAAATCTAGATTTTAAAAACAATTTTAACAAATATATGTGCCACGCACCAGATGATTCTCTAAGAATTCTCTTGTGTGTTTGGTAATAATAGTTGAAACATGCCTTGTAAAGGTGTTCCATATAAATTATGTTGATGTTGGAAGTACTTCCGAATATATCCATATTAAACATGTCCAAATTTCCAAGACAATTTTTCAGTTGTTTATCATTAAAGAAACAACTAAAGATTCATAACCCGAATTAACGGTCCTAAATTACATTATCGGATGTCGAAAAACGATATAACAGAATCAGATATATAGCACTTCAGTCTCGATAAAACTAGACCAAGATTTCATTATATAATCAACACTGGCGTTGATTGTAATTAAATCTTGATTTAGTTTCAACGAGCCATATATCACTTCGTGCAGCGCCATCAAATGTAAACGTTCGAGAATGAATGGAAACACATTGTACCTTTAAAGATAATGCAGCCAGTTTCAGCTGTAGACAAATAATTTACACCATCTTTAGTTGTGTCTGTTTTATACAGTTTTATACACAAAAAGCCAAATGTAGTGTTGAAATCTGGTTTAAAAAAAATATGTTGTTGTTGTTGTTTTTGTGGCCCGGAAGAGATAAACTATTTGAATCACTGCTTGCTAAGAGAAGAGAAAATCGTATAATCAAAAAGAGACAAATTGCCCACTAAACACGAGAGGTAACTTTTTACGAGGAATATAATGGGTAACAATGTTCTAAAGTGACGATGTTGGTGCCAGGGACAGAAAAGGGGGATGTGCAACAAATCGACAATTTTTTTTTAATAATTTAAATAAAACTTATACATAATCATCTCCATGATATGAGGGGTCTAGTGGTGTGGTATGAAGATGTCAACAGTGGCAGTTCGAGTCAGGGTTGCTGAGGGGATGGGCACCGAAATTTATTTTTAATATTTTTAGCGTCGATTTCCACCAACTTGATACGTATTTTTCTCCATGATACGTGGAATCTATTTGTGTGATTTTAAAGGCTGAAAATTCGTGCCGCTTGGGTCAAAGATGGGGTGCACTAAATCTGATAAGAATGTATCGCTGATATCCACCAAACTTATATATGGTCATCTCCATGATATGAGGAGTCAAATTGTGTGGTTTAAAGTTGTCAAACGTGGAGCCGCTCGAGTCGGGGATGGATGAAGGGGGGTGTGTCGAAATAGATAAAACAAACAAATTGCGCCTATCTCAACTAAATTGATCACGTTCTTCTCCACCACACGCGGTATCTAATCATGTAGTTTAAAGACGCCACATTGGTGCCGTTTGCGTTTGGGGAGGGGATGGGCACTAACAACCATAAGAATGTTTTAGCGCCGATTCCCCCCAAGTTATATATATATACATTTCCATGATACCATACGATTAATCTAATGATGTGGTTTAAAAAAAAATCCAAGTGGCCCTATTCGAGCCAATGCTGGGGGAGGGGATGGGCACCAAAAGTGCATGAACTATTATAATTCGTATTTAGATGTATTAGCTATTCATTTAGGTGTAAATGTATAAGGAATTTCTGACTGGAGTAAGAATGGTTTTCCACTCAAAAATCAATGCATAGGATATATGTATGTCACGAGAGAGAGGTGAATATATATAAGACAAATCCATGCAACAGTTCCTTTTTGTTTATTTTCCCGTTTCCAGTATTTTCCAATTTTCTAATTTAGCCATATAGCATTTTCTGCATGCAAGCGATGCATTTCCTGAATACCTATTCTCAGCAATAATGTCCATATATAGATTATGAGGTCATTCCATTGAATTGTCAAGTGGGTTGTCTATCGATTAATTGCGTTCTCGCTGGTTGTTAATTGGATCTAATTGTAGAACATCAATGTTTTTCCAAAATATTTATACTGTACGTCAGTTCATTTGCTTCTTGGGTATTTTTTGTTCGTGCACGGAACTTACTGTATACATCTCATTTTTAATTGTTTTGTGGGGAAAATGGGAATATGCTTAGACAACTGAATGTCGTCGACTCCAGACCATTTATATTGGTCAAGATTTGTCGAATCCATTGCGCCGGACTGAAATTTTAAAATAACTTCTGAAAAACCCAGTGAAATCGAAAGGGAACTTTCGGATATTCCTGGCTTTCGATATATAAGTTTGTCTGGTACAAGAAATGGACAGGTAAGTTTACAATTGTTTGGATCTTCTTTGATAAGAGTCATGGGATATCTTCCGAGAATATGTTCACTATTTCTATTGTGTGGGTATGAGGAATGCTGCTATCTGGGTTCTCAATAGTTTGTAAACATGAACGCCATAACATATAGCTATCGCTCAGGATGGTCTGATATATGTACGTTCTCCAAAAACTTGATATTTTATATAATTTTTATGCTAGTTATTAGCAAATGAGAATATTTCAGTTCAAGTTTATAGAACGATTATCAATTGCGAGTATTTACTGACTGAATGTAAGGAATAAGTAATTGTGATATATGTAGTTGCAATATTTTTTTTCTAATTATTTTCTATAAACCTGTACAGAAAATTTGGCTATTTGTGATTAGAAATCTAGCTTTTAAAAACAATTTTAAGTACAATATGTGCAACACCAAATGTTTCTCTAACAAATATCTTGTGTGTCTTTTTGGTTATAATAGTTTAATCGTGCCTTGACAAGGAGTTCCATATGTGACCCGCCATATCAAATCCAGTCGTAAGTCGGGATTTTTTTTTTACCCTGTGCCAATGCATTATCTTATATATGCGAGTCGACCATAGGTCGCCTCGCATATATAAGAGAATGCATTGGCCTAACATTTTTTTACAATTTTAATAATTTTTTCTTGTATTCTTTAACAATTTTACAATTTTTACCCATACAGAGCCCCAGACAAACATGAGCAGACGACACTCTTCTATATGCTTCTATATATGTGTGGGGCTCCCTGCAGGGTAATGGATGTTTTTTATTTTATGTCCTAAAAGTTTTAAGAAACATTTATTTAAAACAAATGATAAAAAATTGTTAGGCCAATGCATTCTCTTATATATGCGAGGCGACCTATGGTCGACTCGCATATATAAGAGAATACATTGGCACAGGGTAAAAAAATCCCGACTTATGACTGGATTTGACATGGCGGGTCACATATACATTATGTTGATGTTGGACGTACTTTCGACTATATTCGTATATTCCTGGCATTCCGTATAAAGGGTCTCGTACAAGAAATGGAAAGGTCAGTTTACATTTTTTTGGATCTTCTTTGATGCGAGTCGTTATTAGGGACTTTACGCCCAGGGGTCAATACTATGAAGCGTTTTCTTTGTAAGATTCTACAATTGTTTGTAATAAATAACAATTTCTCATTCCGCTAATACTATGAACCTACGATTACAAACATAAATCGCAAACAGTATGTGTTCTTTGTAACTACAATCATTGAAAGTTAAAACGTTAAGGAACGTGACTAGAAGGTCTTCGTATTGTGCGTCCAACATAATTTTTAAGTTTTTCACACCCTTAAACCGGATACTATACCAATATATGATACGCAGGGACGTGACGACAAGGGGTCGATTCACCCCTTGTGAAAATGTTTTATCAGCTGGAAATATCAAGTACAACCCACAGGGACGTCGCGACAAGGGGGTTGTGTTGGTGTCCCGCCCCTCCTCAAAACAACATTTTGTCAACATGTTCAACAGTTGGAAATTTGATACCTGACACAACCCGAGTTGGAAATTCACAACAACAGGTTGAAATTTTTTTCGTAGTTTTATTTTCCAGCAATTTATTAGTGGGAATCTGTTGGTTTTAGACCAACATTTGCATATTTTCCTCCTTTGGTCAAAAGTTTGAATTGAAATGGCCAACATTTAGAAATTGCCCAACCTTAGGTGGGGTGTCAGCTTAGATGTGAGGTACCAGAATGTGTTCTTCGTAACAACTAAAATGTCCCAATTGCATGTCATTTTCGAGTTACATGAACGTATGTTGAAAGTTACAACGTTAAGGAACGTGTATAGAAGGTCTTCGCGTATAGGGTGTCAAAAATAACTTGTCGATTTTCACATCCTTAAACCGGATCATATAGCCATCTCTGATACGTAGGGACGTAGCGCCTCGCCCCCCCCCCCCTTATGAAAATGTTTTATCAATGGAAATCTCACGAACAGGGACATAGTGGTCTTGGTAACACGATGCCTGGCAGGTTACAACTGTTCAGAGTAGGGAGGTTCGAGTCGCCACCAATCCCCTATGTGTCACAACGTCTCTGACCAACGTTGGTGGTTGATGTAGACGGGGCCCCGGTGTCCGTAGTGAGTGATACTTGCGGATTACAGCCAACAGTAGCATGCTACATGTACTTAGCACAATCAACGATATCTCCAAGAATGTTAATGGTGAATGCAGTTTGTCCGATTTAGTTCTACGCCGGGTATATATACTGCATTTAGCCATTGTGATCCATCCATCTCAAGTAAAACCCGCAGGGACGTCGCGACAAGGGGTTTGGTTTGGGTATCTGCCCCCCCCCCCCGAAAAAAACAGGTCTAACATATAAACCAGAACCTCACTCACACACCAATGCTAACTCATTTGGATAAAGGGTACTTATTCCATAGACACCACATGCAGACTCTTGATATACGATTCCATCGCTATGTGGAATTTATAGGCATTTTGTTTTGGTTAAAATGGCGCATATTGAAATTATATTATGGATACCCCATCACCAAACGGAGCCCAATATATTGTGAATCACTCACAGGCGACACCTTGTCCGTTAGCAATCTACGATAATCAATAGTTGATCTTTGTAAAATTTGTGAAATTTTGTCAGCTCATCGTTTCATAGTACCGGCGATATTACTAATCACAAAATAATAGCACACATTGACGCATTGTAACTTCCCCGTAGTAATCGTGTGTCAGTTAGTTTAACTTCCACATGTCCGTCCAATTTGAACTAGGTATTCAGACAACACTGGTAACGGGTGAATGAGTGGTGAGTTGTTATTTTGTTTCCCTACGTTTTAGGGGTTTCACCCCTCTCACAGTCTAAGGTATAACAATAATTTATACCCCTAAGCATATCGGTGCCTATATATGAAATTTAGATGTGGACACTCCTCCCCTCAACTGAAAAAGTAACATCATATTCGGACACAGGGGCGTGACTAGTGAGTGTTCATGGGCTGCCAACCTTTAATATTTCAACTGCACCCATTGGACAAGTCCAAACTCCCAGTTTTGCAAAATTAAATTTGTACCCATTGGGTTGGAAGTTTCCGTCTGGTAATATTTCTAACCTGATACCGGCACTAGTTTGGAGAAGTTCTATCTGATGGCCATTTATACCATAATTTTCAACAAAAGTCGAAAATAGGCTAGTGATTCAGACTAAATGGTCTCCAAACACATTTCTCACTTATTATTGGTTGTGAAATTAAACAATGAGAACAATTGAGCTTGTATGTGCTGTAAAATGTTTGGGTCAGCATATCGGTATGAAATTTCCAACTGTTGGGGCACCCACCAAGCCTTTCAATACCCCACCCGTCACCCCTCGCGTCCCTATTAGGCCTAAATGGTATGGTCAGGAGACGATAACAATTAACTATTAAACTATTAATAATTTGTTCATAATTTATTGTACAAATAATACGGCCCAATTTTCCCTGTACTATGAAACCACTGTGATATTGGACACAAATTTGTTCTTACAAATTTGTAAATACTATATGTATTTACATGTGGTATAAAATGTTTCATAGTATTGAGCCCAGAACTGTGGCGGGAGTTATCTTGCTTGTATTTTTTCGAGTAAAGTAAAATGGAAACATATGAAGATAGAGGGCAGCCTTCCGCAAGCATGATGATATCAAACATGCATTTTGCAAAGGTCCGTTAACCCTTTACCCAACAAACCGGCCAAAACCGGCCAAATAAAGCTTCAACAGCCTAAAATATCTTCGGTCTGTCTCAATAGAACCATACAAATATGGATATCATTGGAACCGGCTCCTTGACCACATTGTGATAGTTACAGTTATGCCCTGTGCCAATGCATTCTCTTATATATGCGAGTCGACCATAGGTCGCCTCGCATATATAAGAGAATGCATTGGCCTAAAAAATATCTTTTTTTAACACTTTTTACCATTTTTTCTTACATTCTTTAACAATTTTATAATTTTGAATGTGTTAAGCCAATGCATTCTCTTATATATGCGAGGCGACCTATGGTCGACTCGCATATATAAGAGAATGCATTGGCACAGGGCCCTTATGTTGGGTAAAGGGTTAAATATCAAAGAAATGAGATTTATAAGTAAACAAAGCATTGTTTTCCAGATAATTTCGATTTGTCGCGCTATCAGAAAATACATGTAAACAATACAAAAAACGATCGTATCATCACTCTACCTTTTCCTATCACGGTAAATGATATTTCATTTTGAAGACAGATTAATCGGGGACATGTCAGATGATTAGTCACATTCAGGGGTTTACGAGAATACCCGGGATCCACGTGTACACGTAGTACGTCTTTTGAATTGGTATTTGTAGTGGGTACATGAGGTGCAAACAAACATAGAATTCTATGAGCGCATCGGCTCTGAACTGTATATATGTGACCCGCCATATCAAATCCAGTCGTAAGTCGGGATTTTTTTACCCTGTGCCAATGCATTCTCTTATATATGCGAGTCGACCATATGTCGCCTCGCATATATAAGAGAATGCATTGGCCTAACAATTTTTTATCATTTTTTTTAAATAAATGTTTCTTACAATTTTTAGGACATAAAATAAAAAAACATCCATTACCCTGCAGGGAGCCCCACACATATATAGAAGCATATAGAAGAGTGTCGTCTGCTCATGTTAGTCTGGGGCTCTGTATGGGTGAAATTATAAAATTGTTAAAGAATACAAGAAAAAATTATTAAAATTGTAAAAAATTGTTAGGCCAATGCATTCTCTTATATATGCGAGGCGACCTATGGTCGACTGGCATATATAAGAGAATGCATTGGCACAGGGTAAAAAAAATCCCGACTTACGACTGGATTTGATATGGCGGGTCACATACATATAGAGCATGTGGAGTTATTTGGTTAAATTGCTGATGTCTGGTGTTACATGTATACTTGGAGATACTTATCTCAGACTTTTATAAACTTTATTTTATTTCTTTTGAACCCACGTCGAATGGCCTGGTGTCCCTTTAACTAAATGTACTGTATATGGTGATACCTCGCTCATCGGTGAATCAAGTCAATTGCATGCAATGCCCTTTTTCGATCAGAACCATACCGTATATACATCAGTGGGAGTGACCCTATATACCAAATTCCTTTTTCACCCAGGGTAAATATTTCATTGTGAAAAATAAGTTATCTGAAGTTTTCCCATTATATCAGAAATTGTATTGATTTTATGATTATACCAGCAAAATGTGTTGCCCATATCCAATAATAAAGTGGATCAATATGCTTGTTATTGAAAATTATCAATAACTCTGTCGTGATGGAATGAAAATTTGTCATCTCCAAATTGTATTGTTAATTACTTGTAAGTCGAAGTTATATACTAATATATAATTAAAGGGGAGAGAATCCACTTTTGTTTTGTAACCTCGTAACAATTGTTATCCATATTAATATGTATATACACGTGAATATGTATATATTATCTATTTCAATGTATACCCCGCCTGTTATATTATGTATTATATCTCAAGCACTGTTTTTACAGTTTAATGGGAAATAAACATATTGAATTGAATACGTATAGAATAGCAACGGGGTGGGACTCGGTCCAAAACAGCATCATCCCGACCGATATCCTAGAAATGTTTATTCACTTAAATGACCACAACCAGTGGTATATAGTGCGGCATTGCTCCACTGACCCGCCTGCCCACTGCGTTCAAATACAAACATATACATGTATAATTATATCAACAAAATTCCCCCCAACCATCGAACGCAGCACCGCGACCCCGATAAGCACCTCCAAACCAGACCGGGCGATGGCACCCGAGCTGCAACCGGAGGGGCCCACCCAGCTCGCGCCCCTGCAGTGAGTGGTCGGGGAATAAATATAGGTCAAACTGACCGTACAATCATATATTAACTGGACAGGACAGGTCAGCGTATAGAAACTCACGCGCTTGACGCGCAGCTCAAAGCAGGGCGGGGATAATAATCCCAAGCTGTTGTGAACCGAGAATACTTGGTCAAGCACCTTGATGACGCGGGTATCACGTTTATATGGCAAATACAACAACGCGGTATTGACAAAAATAAATTGATGAATAATTATAGACGAAATTCTAGAGATCAATTTGTCCAAGATTGGCATTCCGCTATGAGTAACTCAGGGAAAAGAAAAGCATTAAGGATTCTGAAGTCAACGTTTCGAATGGAATCATTTGTTTCACATGCCTCTCAATATCCATTTATGTATTCTGGATCAGAGAATAAAGCATATATATAACAAAGACATAAGAACCCTAATCCGATTTTGAATGGCGAAGCATTATTTGCCAATAGAGACCGTGATATGGAACAAAACTCCACAGTCAGAGCGCAAATGCACGTTTTGTGACATGAATGTTATTGGTGATGAATACCACGTATTACTTGAATGTCCAGAACTATCCCATAACAGAAAAAAGGTACATCAAGAAATCTTACTGGAACTTCCATAATCAGAGAAAACTTAAAATTACAATTCTTCTTTCAAATAGCAAACCAAATATAATTCGAAACTTGTGTAAATTTATTTGCCACATCAACGAAAGAGCTCATAGCTCCCCTGTGTAATTATTAACTTGTGTAGTTATATTATCTGTGTAATTATAATCTCATCTTGATCGTCTGTGGTTGCGATCAATGATATGTTTTGAATCTATGTTTATGCATATTTATATATATTTGATAGAAGAATTAAAATGAATCTGAATCTGGTAGTGACCGGTGGATAAAGTGCAATATCATCTTTGATCCAATGATTTGTAAATAAAATAAATTGTATTTCTTTTTTGTCTCCCACATTGCAGGCGTTACGGCGTTGAACCATGCACATGCACACAACGTGACCATACCAAACCATACACGATGTCGAATTGAGAGGGTCTTGGGAAATCCTTGCATGAGAGAAACTATCTGTCAAACACACAGGGAGATACAGAGGACCAGATATAATATAACACGACCACGTGGCGACCACAGTTACAATGACAATGTCATTATACCAAACAACGCCATTATACGAAACGTTTCCCGTACGCTGGGAAATCTCATCGATAAATATATGGTTAGTAATTAAATATTAGATCATGTCACGAATCTCTACTTAAAGGTACTCAATCCGATTAAGCACCCCTAAATTACAATTTCTTTGGCTTCGGCTGGCTTCGGGGGTAAAAAATATTTGATTCGAGTCGAGGAACCCACCCTTCAAAGCTCAGAGTAATCAGATATCGATTTTTGAAGTTCGTTATTTTTTAACAATAATAACCACTTGATTTTACAGTTATCCATCTTACACCCGCAATTTGTCAGTAATTTGTCAGTTTGAGTGCGTGGAAGTGGACCAGATTTAAAAAAATAACGAACTTCAAAAATCTATATCTGATTACTCTGAGCTTTGAAGGGTGTGTTCCTCGACTCGAATCAAATATTTTTTACCCCCGAAGCCAAAGAAATAGTAATTTATGGGTGCTTAATCGGATTGAGTACCTTTAAAAATTGCATCGATATACAATACATAATTATGTATTGTTAATCGATGCATCTTTTAAAGCGGTGCGCTCGTTTTAAACTGATATACTTTTTTATTTATATTTTACTCGTTCTAGGGTGGATACACACATGCATGTAATCTCTGTAAATATCGTGTATTTGGCGTTTTACATGCATGGATCACACAGACATGCAATATTTGTCCGCTGACAACCCAATCATTGTGGCTAAGTTTGATCACAGTGAGTCAAGCTCGGAGCGTGCAGAGAGCTGTTGGCTGTGACGAAGTCGTCAGGCCCCTTAAAATAATTGTTCAAGCGATAACCCAAATGGTGGACGTTCTGTTTAAATCATTGTCAGTCTTTTCTTGATTGTTATACCAGTGATGGCCTCAGGATTTCCCCAACGCAGGGGCTATGATCCCCAACATGGGGTTTATATTAACCCGGAAGCTACCGGACTGACCATTGCATATTTTCTCGACGGGGGGGGGGGGGGCGCATGCAGCACCCTGGGGGGGGGGGGCGCATGCAGCACCCTGAGTCCTTAGTACAACTATGGAATATTTAAGTAAATCATTATATTGTGAATTCTTTCCCAGATAATCCCGGCTGTTAAATTCAACTAAATCCCTTAGTTATTCGAAGCTTTCGAGAACCATCCCTCCCAATCATGGATTATGGTCGAAAATTTTATAATTCTAGCCTGTATAGGCTAAAATTGTGACAGTTAGGAACTTGTTCAACATTTGGCTTGAGAAACATAAAACTGTTCTGTAAATTATGGGTGAAAAATGGGGGGGGGGGGGGTGTCACTCTTTTTAATTTAAACGATGTACACTGCGCTGTACCCGATTATTTTTTTGGCGCTGTAATGGATATTTGCATGGAAATCCCAATTGAATCACATGACCTCGCTCTAAGATTATTCTGTGCAATCTCTACAAACCCGGTATCGTCCTAAAAGAGCTTCAAATTCTGCATATTTTATTTTTGTTTTGGATGACACTGTTTCAAGAAATAACGAGAAACAAATCAAGTATAAAATTGACGGACTCAAACCACTTTTCGAAATTAATTAATACTCGTGAAAAACAGTGACAGATTTCAGACAGGATTTATTCATTTCGGCGTCCATGAAAGGAAAATTGTTTATGACTGGCCTGAAATTTCTTGATAGAAGTTTGTTTGATAATGGTTTATAACTACTCACTGGCCACTGTGTAGGAACTGTTACATCGGAAATCGTTCTATCGCCGGTAGTGTGATGGTTCTTGCCTGATTTGTTACGGTTCCTGATGATTGAAAATAATCATTTTTGTGACAAAATCACGCATAATTATAGATATCTTGAATATATTAAACTTTCCTGAATGAACAGAGGCTGCAGAAGTGCCGTGTTATCGAAACCTGAACTCTAGACCACAATTAACTCGGTATTAGCAAGTTAACGTGTAAATATCAAGCCACGTGGACGCAATTTCTTTGTTTTTCGTGGCGTATAAAATATGAAACGCATTCTGAAGACAAACACTGACTATAAAGTTTACCCGTGTTATTCTTTTGTAAAATAGCTGAGAAAGTATCCCGATAGGTGTTGATAATTGGGAGCTGTAACCTCGTAATCAACACGGGTGCGTGTTACGGTTCTATTTCAAACCGATCATGGCTGTGACGGTTCTGTCCATGAGATTTATTCGAACGAACTTGGGTCCTAAAATCGTCTTGTGTATCTGACATTTTAAACCAGATAATGACTGTATAGCTTATGTAATTTGCATATTAGAACAGGTATATTAAGAAATAACACAATAAATACCTAATACGGGAGATTAAGTGACATTAATAGGCAGAAATAAAATATTGAAAGTCCCGATGTGTATAGTATCATAATCATGCCCGCCTATATAAATGACCAATGGTAATATAAATCTACTCTCATGAGAATATTATATGTTATATTCATTTACTTAATCTGGACATTATTGAAAGATCCAGGTGTGACAATATTTCAATGCCAGAGCCATCATATTTCCTCCTCTGAAGTCCGCCTGAGGGACATTTACACATGTTTGTCGCCCAGACATGAATATAACTTATGAAATCGCGTTCAACTGAACCACTGATAGGTTATGACCAGTCTATGTAAACATACACTCAGATTCATACTGATACTGACCAATATTTTTTTTATATGTGGGTATGTAGTTTACTCCAGACTGGGTTATGACGTGATTGGGGTGGTGGGCGGGGAGGGGGGGGGCTTGGGGAGGGGGTGCTTAATCGGTGTCTATCCCCAACTTTGGTCAAAATGTTCAACAGTTACAAATGTCTTATCTTACAATAGATTGGTTTGAAATTGTTCTCTTAATTTGATTTGACAACAATTTAATGGTGGCGATTTTTTCGTTTTTAGACTAACATTTGCATACTTTCCTACACTTTAAACATGTAATCAACCATATTTGACATATACAAATGGACACCTCTTCTTTAGAGTTGATCCAAAACTCATGATGGGTGGACATGAAGTAGGGAGCAGGTGTGATCTAGTTTTCTATATCACATTTACGCCCCCCCCCCCCCCAATTGGCAAGAAACTGGTTTAATGGACAAAGAATCTAATTCCATTTAATTAATATGCTTTGTATTAAATAATGTATGCTCTTTTGCAAAATAAATAATAGGATTCAAGTCGCTGCTCTTTATAGCACATTTAGTCATCAAAGAATTAACATCCATATAATAATATTTGTAACTGCATGATTCTTTTCTCTTTTTTATATGTTACTGCTTGTTGAACTTAATAGCTAAGAATTCCTACAAATTAATCAATAGGATTTAAGTCAATTCTCATTACAGCGCATTTAGTAACCAAAGGTTTAACATCCATATAATAATATTTGTAACTGTAGGATTCTTTGCTTTTTTATATCTTCTATTAAAAAATCAGAGATTCCTAGTCAATCTAAAATATGATTGAATGGAAGATTACCGTGCCTGTATATGCTTTAATAGCTGCATATTCTAGAATTCTAGAATTTAACCTAGATAATCAGCATCCAGCAAGCGGATGCCCGACATAAACTTCATAAACTGCGTAATCAGAGCATTGTATGGGTGTCAACTAACTTTTAATGTCTTATTTTGGCTTTTTGTTGAGTAAAATACGTCTACGAAAATAAACAACACTAGCCGATGTGCCCGGCCCTCTTCGTCCGGGCTATTTAGGGATTTTTTTGTGATCGTCTCCGCCTGGGCAAACTATTAATCGATCGGCCCGGAAACATGCCTATATGAGCTAATATGGTCAAGGTCAAGGACATGGTCGCACGTGAAATTGGACCCACCCATATTGTTCCCGGGATCAAAGTAGGCCTACATTATACCAAATTTGAGTCGGATTGGTCGAGGTCCAAAAACATGCCTATATGAGCGTATATGAGCGAGGTCAAGGTCAAGGACACGGTCGCAAGTGAAATTGGACCCGCCCATATTGTTCCCGTGATCAAAGTAGAACCAGCTACCAAATTTGAGTGGGATCGGTCGAGGTCCAGAAACATGCCTATATGAGCGTATTTGAGCGAGGTCAAGGTCAAGGACACGGACGCACGTGAAATTGAACCCGCCCATATTGTTCCCCGGATCAAAGTAGCCCTACACACCAAATTTGAGTCGGATCGGTCGAGCAGTTTTTCGAGTCTATAACACAAATACATGCATACAGACAGAAGTTCCAAAATATATAATAGATAAAATACACGACAGATAACTCTATATATCCCGTCTACGCTCACGCTTTACGAAGTCCAGCGCAATGAAATTTCACTATTGTTAACCGGCTGTTGACTCATGGAAATGTCGCGGGCCTGCAAAACGCGTTATTTTTCAAACTAGCTGGCGACTTTGTGAATTTTGATAGGCGTAACACAGCTTATTGGATAAGCATAGAAAGGCAATGTAATTCGTCGAAATTAATGACAAGTGGTGCAAATTCCAACTTAATGCATAATTTGTTGTGTTTTTCTTTGTAAACTTTCACAAAATTGGCAGTTTGAACCATGTACCATGGCAAATATTAGCAATAGTTTACCCGTATAGAACGATTAATGGGGATAGAACCGACTCGATCAGGAGAGAATCCAAACAATAATCAAAATTCGCGGTTCTTGTCGTTGTTATGACTCGCACAATGATTTTTTCGTTATTAACACTCTCATTGGTGCCACAGATTGTAACTAATCGAATTATCACCTAGATGCCTCAAAATTGCGTTTATGAAATTATTAAAATTGTTAAAGAATACAAGAAAAAAATTATTAAAATTGTAAAAAAATGTTAGGCCAATGCATTCTCTTATATATGCGAGGCGACCGATGGTCGACTCGCATATATAAGAGAATGCATTGGCACAAGGTAAAAAAAATGCCGACTTACGACTGGATTTGATATGGCGGGTCACATATGGAACTCCTTGTCAAGGCACGATTTAAACTATTATAACCAAAAAGACACACAAGATATTTGTTAGAGAAACATTTGGTATTGCAATAATTTTTTCTTGTATTCTTTAACAATTTTATAATTTCACCCATACAGAGCCCCAGACAAACATGAGCAGACGACACTCTTCTATGTGCTTCTACATATGTGTGGGCTCCCTGCAGGGTAATGGATGTTTTTTATATTTATGTCCTAAAAATTGTAAGAAACATTTATTTAAAAAAACATGAATAAAAAATTGTTAGGCCAATGTATTCTCTTATATATGCGAGGCGACCTATGGTCGACTCGCATATATAAGAGAATGCATTGGCACAGGGTAAAAATATCCCGACTTCCGACTGGATTTGATATGGCGGGTCACATATATGCAGTCCATACAAACGTAAATATTTACTTCTTAATTCGGGACGAATGGTTTGGGTGATAAACCACCTAATTTAAGCACGCGATTTGATAGCGAACGATACTTAACCGGGGTTCACGATTAACCCTTTACCCAACAAGAACGGCCCTGTGCCAATGCATTCTCTTATATATGCGAGTCGACCATAGGTCGCCTCGCATATATAAGAGGATGCATTGGCTTAACATATTAAAAATGATAAAATTGTCAAAGAATGTAGAAAAATATTATAAAAATTGTTAAAAAAATGTAAGAACAAATTATAAAATTGTTAAAAGGAATGTAAGAAAAAAATGGTAAAAAGTGTTTAAAAACAGATTTTTTTTTAGGCCAATGCATTCTCTTATATATGCGAGGCGACCTATGGTCGACTCGCATATATAAGAGAATGCATTAGCACAGGGCATAAATGTAACCATCACAATGTGGTCAATGAACCGGTTCCAATGATATCCATATTTGTATGGTGTTATTGAGACAGACCGAAGATATTTTAGGCTGTTGAAGCTTTATTTGGGCGTTTTTGGCCGTTTTGTTGGGTAAAGGGTTAAAAATCGATTGCTATTCAATCGGACTAACACGTTCCACGCGAGGTTATGATTATATTTCGAAATGAGTATCCTGAGTTAATCGGAAGGGGGATAACTCTATATAGAACGTACTTTGGCTAAATAACGGAGATTTGTATGAAATAATTTACAATACCACACGTTACTCTGATTGAATATCAATTGCTATCTAATCGTGAACTCCGGTTAAGTATATATCGCTATCTAGTCGTGTGCGTATTGGTGCATAAATATAAGGCAATGATTCCGTCAACAATATTCATTGTATCAGTATCTACATTTGGATATCAAATTTATGAAAATAACTCATTTTCGACAAATTAATTTGCTATTTTTTTCTGGACACTCCATCGGAGTGTTTCACATCACTTTAATTAATTGTAGGATCATAGCAAATTAGCAGGAGCACGTGACGACGGGTTATGAAAATACTACGGTATATTAACCCTTTGTTTACTAAATGGATTATTCATTTTGAGTGATGTTCCTGGATGTTCAAGAAATTTAAGTAGACAGCCGAAAAGATAATACAGATGCGTGAGTGTTTGTATTGATTCGTGGGAAATGTCCTAAGGGAATTACTCGTCAGTGAGCAATTAGTACAGAAAATTTTAGCCCTTTCTGTTGTAAATACTCATTGATGAGTAGTTCCCTTAAGAAATGTTAAAATAATAAGTTGAACAAACGTTTGTTGAACTTATTTTGTAACATTTCCCTCCAATAAATAGAACGTCCTCTGCAATTGTATTATCTGGCGTCTGCATATGGTTTTCTGAAAACCCCTCCAGATGAATAATAGACCAATACAACGTATCTTCTAGAACTGCGCGGGGAGTATCCAATAAGTATAGAAAGGGTTAACCCTTTGCCCAACAGAACGGCCCCTGTGCCAATGCATTCTCTTATATATGCGAGTCGACCATAGGTCGCCTCGCATATATAAGAGAATGCATTGGCTTAACACATTAAAAATTATAAAATTGTTAAAGAATGTAAGAAAAAATGGTAAAAAGTGTTAAAAAAGATTTTGTTTATGACAATGCATTCTCTTATATATGCGAGGCGACCTATGGTCGACTCGCATATATAAGAGAATGCATTGGCACATGGCATAACTGTAACTATCACAATGTGGTCAAGGAGCCGGTTCCAATGATATCCATATGTGTATGGTTCTATTGAGACAGACCGAAGATATTTTAGGCTGTTGAAGCTTTATTTGGCCGGTTTTGGCCGGTTTGTTGGGTAAAGGGTTAATGCTACCTTATCTCGAAATAGCCGACAGCTCAAATATTAATGACCTTTAAGAAGTTTAACTTAATTTGACACATAATTAGCCTTAATCCGACCTCCTATTTTAGCGCAATGACAGCATCGATGTTATAATGTCGGAAATTTAGTATTATGATATTCAAGTTGTGTTGGGTACATGGGTGATAATGGTGGTTGAACAATTTTGTCAACATGAACAGACATCTAAAATGGAACAATATTTTGTCTTGAAGGTGTCTTTACTTCCTCTTAGGTTGTGATAAGGAAATCAATTTTAATTTGTTTTAACCCCAACGTTTCAAGATCGTTTTTCCTTGCTAAAATATTATTATGTGATAACATTGATCTAAAATTCGTCGCAATTCTATACGAAATTTATTAACCTCGTCCACTAAATTCGATTCGAGCCTCGCTAAAGCTCAGTTCGAATCGAATTTGAGTGCGCTCATTTAACCCTTTACCCAACAGAAGAGCCCTGTGCCAATGCATTCTCTTATATATGCGAGTCGACCATAGGTCGCCTCGCATATATAAGAGAATGCATTGGCTTAACACATTAAAAATTATAAAATTGTTAAAGAATGTAAGAAAAAATGGTAAAAATTGTTAAAAAAAGTTTTGTTTAGGCCAATGCATTCTCTTATATATGCGAGGCGACCTATGGTCGACTCGCATATATAAGAGAATGCATTGGCACAGGGTATAACTGTAACTATCACAATGTGGTCAAGGAGCCGGTTCCAATGATATCCATATTTGTATGGTTCTATTGAGACAGACCGAAGATATTTTAGGCTGTTGAAGCTTTATTTGGCCGGTTTTGGCCGGTTTGTTGGGTAAAGGGTTAATAAACTTCGTACAGAATTGCGACTCATTGGAGATCCTCTATATATTATTACCACTATAATTCTGAGAGTTACAAGCACCAATCAACTATTTCTTCCACAGAATATTTCATTCCCGGCACTGACAGACAGATACTTGGCGATGATAGATGGAACAGTGATTAGCGGATTCCCCACATGGAGTGTACCATATGGCCATCAAGTGAGAATTACCCCCCCCCCCCCACACCTCATTGATACCTGGAACAAACTGACCAGATAAACATCAACATTATGTGATATTGGAAATGTGTGACGGGTTTCCTACTATCCTATCACCCAGTAGTGCAATGGATAAATATGGTCTACCTCCTTCCGGACCACAATTACTACGACTATATACTTTTTTATAAATCCCGATTTTTCTCTTTACAATTTCCTAGTTTCCATATACTATTGACCGATAAGAGTATCGTATAGATACAGTTCATCAAGACAACAAATAACTATTATGTCAATAAAATACAGATAAAACTGAAAATTGTGTATATTATTTGTCTATAAAGGCGTAATAAAGTGGTATATTTTTTATCGTAATTCGCGGTTAATCTCTTAGCTGATCTGTAATTTTCTTAAAGTCGTTTAGACGAGCGTTGGCGACGGAATATTTTAGATTCGAAATGACTATGGCCTGTTTGATTCAGGTTGCTAACAAGATTGAGTGCTCTCTCTTGGTATTTATTGATAGAGTGCTCTCTCTTGATATTAATTGATAGAGTGCTCTCTCTTGATATTAATTGATAGAGTGCTCTCTCTTGGTCCGCAATGGGTACGCTCCGGACGTTTTCGTGTGGATTTCTGTTCTAAAAATAGCCCATAACACTGACCAATGAGCGTCATAAGAAATTCTAAATAAAATTGATATTAATTAATAGAAGCATTTCTGGATAGGTGTCCCCGATTAATATCTATTATTAATAACCTGGAATCTTTATAAAAATTGCGGGGAAGAGATAGACCATCTTTAACACAAACTCCAAGACTGCCTTGCAGAAAACTGTTTGCGACTAACATATAGCTTTGTTTCTCGACATTGAGTTCTAAAATGTAGTTATAGTCCGTATTTTAATATGACCACTACAACAAACTTCAAAAATCGATAGCTGATCTCTCTGAGCTTTGATGGGTGGGTTCCTCGACTCGAATCAAATATTTGTTACCCCCGAAGCCAAAGAAATAGTAATTTTGGAGCGTCTGATCGGATTGAGTACCTTTAATCGGGGATTAATGTTGACTAAATACCGTGAAATTTTGTTAAGAACCCTGAGGAACCGAATAAAGTTAACAAAAAAAGCGACACAACTTCACGCCGACTTCAAACTGCCACACGGCTTTAAGGTGAACAATTTTCACGTACTCTCACAGAAATATAAATTCCTCGCAACTGATAATTAGGATGAACTGATGCCACTGAATTGTGTGTACAGTAAATTAGACATATATATCTTTATTTATCCTCCATATATAATGAAGATATAAGTATATAAATACATAACACAAGCAATGCAAATACATATAAGAAACATCAATGAACATATTTACAAGGGTTAACGGAAATATTTACTCTCTGGAGTCCAGGCCCGTTTATGGGGAAGAACATTGGACACAAACGTACACAACCCTCCAGTACTTTTGTGTAGTCGATCATGACCTCCAGCTACCCAGACTCAAAGACCTATGTAATTTTAGTAGCATGTGTGAGACAGTGGGGACCATATACGGGCGTGGTCTCCAGAGAGGAAGATCTTCCCAAAATGGACACAAAACGCTACATTGTGTTACAATCGAAACGGTAATTTAGTAAATGTCGTATATAATATATTTTATGTTGATGCTTAATCCTGTGTTTACATGATTGCATGTATGCCAGCAAACAAGTGGTATGTATGCCATAATTTGATAGCATATTTACAGAAGAATTTACTACAATCAGGCCCGTCAAATATTACATGAACATTATCAGTCAGGCAAGCGACCGAGTAGTGTACATAATTTGTCTTCAGGTGATAGTAAGGAACAAGTAATAAATAATCATATAGTAAATACAAATTAATTCCAAATGTATTCATAATGTCATACTCAAACTCATTTCTAACAGCAGATATAGCATTGCATTCTATTATAGCGTGCAGAACCACATCGTTTGTCAATTTCTCACAATTGACACACGGAATCTGTTCTTGTTGTTTTGTTTGACTGATTAATTTAGATACAGTGAGGTATATGGAACTGTTTTCTGGGTCACATTTACATATCTTCCAAATGTCACCGACACGTAACTCTGGGTGAAGTTTTTGGAAGCGAGATAAGCTCTGATCATTGCTAATCCTTTGAGACCACTCTGAGGCATACAATGTGTCGGCGCTATTTTGTGTTGTATTCTTCCATGATATTTTGTTAGGAAAACACATTTTGTGTGAAAATTCATCTAAATATTCCACGAGGTTATATCTATCCAACAAATTGTGTATATCGCCAAAGTAATTATGTGTTATAGATGTGTGCAAGATGCTTTCATACATCCTGTGGATGAATACAGCTTTTGAGGTTTTACCAGGTATTACATTGCACAAAATGATGATGAAAACAAAGTTAATTTTCGCTGATTGATATAAAATTCTAGTGGATGTATTCCCAGTAACCCAAGCGCAATGTCGGTACGGGTCCGAGAGTTGAAGCCCTGAATATTTTTAATACAAAAACGATGACCTCTCTCAAGTTTAGGCATGTCGCTATCAGATAAGTTTAACAAGAGTTCCGTACCGAACAAGGCTCTTGGTAATACAATAGATTTGTACAGTAGTGATGAGCTTAATGGGGTAATGCCATTAGCGTGTAACCCTGCGTTAGATAGCATGATGTATGTGCTCCTTAATTTATCACATATATGTTCTATAAATTCGTTTTTATATTTGTATTTGTTAATTGGTATGCCAAGGTGCATCGTACTATCGACCTCTGTCAGCTGATCAGTCCCCATGCGCCATTGACGACTACGCTTATTTGATTGCGTTTTTGTTTCATTGAAAACAATTACAACAGACTTTGATGAATTGTATTTATAGCGCCATTTGTTGCTGTATTTGAAACATGTGTCAATAAGTGAATTAAGCCCACTCTTGGTTAATGAACACAACAACATATCGTCGGCATGCGTTGGACAGGTACAATTAATAGTGTCCATGTGGAATCCGTATATAGTGTTTGAGAGTATATTGATCAATTCGTCAATGTAGATCATATAAAATTTCGGAGAAATTATACCTCCCTGCCTTGTACCCTGTTGAATTGAGAACCAATTTGAGGAAACGTTATTGTATTTTAGTGAACATGAGACGCCAGTAAGCAATTGGTACATTACGTTGAATGATCTCCCAGTGAGGCCTCTGGTGTACAATTTATAGAGGAGTCCATCAACCCATACGGTGTCAAATGCTTTCCAGACGTCTAAGAAGCAACAATATAATTTCTGATTTCTTTCAGCCGTATGTGTGATGCATTCTTGCGTTAGATATGACGTCATCATAGAGCTTATCTGTTTTTGAAAGCCGTGTTGTAGAGGGTTAACTGCAACAATATATGGCGCATGTGACTCAATACGATTTTGTAAAACCTTTTCCAGTAATTTGTAGAATGTAGGCATCAGTGTTATAGCCCTGTAACTGTCAAACGAGTGTTTTGGTTTTGAGCCTCCTTTATGTAGTGTGATAATAACACCTCGTTTGGCGGATTCAGGAATAAAACCATGATGCAGAATGGCAGATAACAGTTGACAAAGGCAGTTGATTAGTCGCTGACCACCATATATAATATTTTCATTGTAAATGAAATCATAACCAGCAGCTTTGTTGCGACTCAGTGTATTAACCACAGTGTGTAGTTCACATGGCGTTACGGGGTATAACAGTACATTATCTACTGCATTCGATTTCCCGCATGAACTGTCAATGGTGTCTTTGGCGAAGTTAGTAACTTTTTTATAGTGACAATCGTCGAACTTTACATTAGTTAAAGGAGCATACAACTTCTCAAAGTATAATGACCACGCATGGACAATATCATGTGTTGTGCGTAGAGTGCGGTCGCCTTCTTGGAAAAATGTTGTCGCTGAGCTCTGAGACTTAGATCGTTTGGCATTGAACAGTTTAAAGAACGTGTCTTGATCAACTTGTGCACATTTGTCTATGTCTTCATCACGTTTATGCATAAATTGTTGTGCGCTTTTTCTATATTGCCGACGGAATGCAGCTTTCGCATGTTTGTAGTTTATAAAACTAACGTTAATAGTACCATCGCGTGGTCTGCCATCAGCTATCCACACCTCTCTATGATGAAGCATTTCTTTATGAAGTTTGCTAAGATTTGAATTCCAAAAAGGCTTTAGGTGTTTATTGAATTTTTTGCGTGGCAATGTGATGAATGATGCAGATGAAATGGCAGCGGTGATTGACTCGTAAGTTGTAGTTATGTCGCTTTCACACTTGATTGCGACATCAGGCAATTTGGATTCCAAAACACTCTGATAATTTTGAAGAATATTTGAATTTGGTGCGACTTTCTTCCAGTTGAATTTAATGGGATCGTCTTTCTCAATGGCGTAACGTTTATTATTTATTGGAAATTCTATGGAAATAGTTACAGGTTTGTGGTTTGACAGATCCGCCAATACATCGTTGCATAACACATCACACGATCGTACAAGTGGGCGATCGTCCTCGTGAATTAAGATGTGGTCAATTACTGATTCGCCTGTACCACTGTAAGAGGTGCATGTGGCTATATTCTTGGTCAGTGGATCATCGTGGTTAACTGAGAAAAAACATTTCTTTGATAAGAACTTTTTAAACAATTTGTTCCTGCGATCATCTTTGTCAATATTTCCGTTGAAGTCACCCAATATAATACACCGACCAAGATGTTTGTATGTGTCAACAATATCGTTCAGTTTGTCAATGTACTCTTCATATGTACTAATATTGTAATTTGTAGATGGTAGATAAACTTGAAAAATATAAATAAAATCACTAGCCGACATCTGCATTTGTAACCCAATAATTCGATCATCATGAAGTTCTATATGTGAAACATGGTCAGCGTGTCGCTTATGATAAAATAAAGCAATTCCACCTTTGTGTCGGCCACGCTGCATCGGAAGCCTTTGGCTATAATCACACACGGCATGACAATTGTATTGGTTACTGAGTGAATTTAAGAAATCTACATTGTGTTGGTGTAGCCAGTGCTCGCTAATCCCAACGACATCAAATTCCCCATTTGATAAAAGGGAGGTGATATAAGCCCCACTGCTGAATGCTCCCGACACATTCCACGTAGCAAGTCTAAACATTGTCATGTCACGCAATAGAACATTTCTGTAATTAATTAGTGTAACCAATATATGTAGAAAAATCCACCGTAAAACATAGTTTTTAGGCATCATGATAAGTGAACCGTGTAATAGCGTTCACATGAAATAACATTGGTCAATATAAATACACGTATATATAAATGGCACATATTTCTATATGTTAAATACATGCAGCCAGTTGCATACATATTAGGACATAGATTAGTACAATTTCTGATCATCAATTTTGATTTGAAAATTCCCAATCACGACAATATTCATTTGGTGGCCAGAATGTTTGGCTTTTGAGTAATTCAGCCTGTGATTCGTCGACATTAATACGAGCTGATAAACGACCGGTATCTCGTTCACGAAACATTTTAATCACAGTGAATCTTATGTCCTGTAGCATAAGATATCCTTTAATGAAGTCAGCAGTAATCCAGTCACTGAAGTTTGTAGCAAATAGTCGATGTGATGTTATCGGGGTTGTGTTCCTATGTTTGTTGTAGTAATTGTCATTTTCGCGGTGCCTCTGTGTACGATATTCATCGCTGAACCCTTTGTCGCGGAAATCAGAGCGAACACTTCCATGATTAGAACGTGTGTCCGACCGTCTGTCAGTCTGGTAGCTCTTTTGTGTGTTACGCGTGCGTCCATTGTCCCGTTCATCATTGTAATTGTCGTATTTGTTCCAACTTCTATTTTCATTGAGTTCGTATTCATCACGTTTATTGTAATATTCATCAACATTCACACTGTTGTAATCATTCCGTTGGTCCACATGTACATTACTATGGTCTTCATCTCGTTCACTGTCATATCTCTCGTACTGATTTTCGTTATTAACGTTAGAATGTTCATTCTGTTTGTGTGTAGAGTTTGATATATTATCAAGCGTGATAAAACTCTCGACTTTATGTTTGACAGGACTCTCGTCGGCATAGCCTGCATCATATGCGTTGTCATCAACGGTGCGCATTTGTGGTTTAGAACGGAGAGCATCACCAACCGTGTCCGTTATCGAATTAAGCACTGTGTCCATTTTATTGCAAATCATGTCACCAAAATTAATGAGAGAATCTTTTAAGCCACCGAAATGTTTGTCTAATGATCTATCGATTGCTTTGGCTTCGTCGATGTGTGATTTTTCGGGCCTTGCGCTCTTATGTTGGCTATCTTTCATAGTGGCGAGTGAACCCGTATGCGATTTCAGAGTTTTATCTACACTGTCTATCCTTCCGTTTATGTCAGTTATGTCAGTGCGCATAAGTGTGATGTTTGTTTTAACTCTAGCTACACCGGAGGCCTTTTCGTCATGGACGCGTTCGATGGAATATTTATTTGCATCAATGCTGTCGGTATTGTCCACAACTCTCTCAGCGAGTTCCTCAATTTGTATAACAATTGGTTCTTTTGGAGATTTAGGCGACTTATCAAGATTGTCTGTACCAGAACATTCAATACCAACGGTTGCCTCGAGAATTGATAGACGCCCTTTAAGGACTGGAATTACTTCATGTAATTGCTCTTTGATGGCGGTATTTTCAGTTTGTAACATTGCGACGTCGCGTCTTAAGCTAATCAGGGTTGATACTAAGAATGAGTTTGTCATTACTGGTACATTACATTGGGATTGTGTTACAGCAGGTGAATTTTCAGGATCATGAGAAATACTTTGGCTAAGGCCACGTACACTTTTGCTGATCATATCATTCAATAGAGAAACATCACTGTCCACAAGAAATAATAATATATTATATATGTCAGATGCTAACTTATCGATGACACTGATTGGTTCACACTTCTTATTTTTGTCTTTAGAGTCACGCTTTATGCGCTTCTTCAGTTGTGAGTTGCAATCGAATGAGAAAGAAGGCATAATTTTTGCTTGACTAAAACAGTAGTCTCGAACTTGTTCCAGAGTTTCTTCGTCATTATTTGATTTACTTATCAGATATATTATAACACGTTCTTTTGTGTGGCTGTGGAGAGTTTCCATTACCCACAGTAGATAGTTGGGACGAGAATCACTTATAGGCTGTCGCCCATGATTTGCTTTAACACAGGTGATAAATTCGTGGACGGATGAGCTTAGTTCGGGTAAGGCCATATCATCAGCGTTTGAATTATCGCGAGTTGTTGAATCAGAGTCTGGTGTTGGTAGATTTTGAGTACATATGTTCTCCACACGTGGCGTGAATTGTGATATATCAGTCAAGGTATACGAATCGTCCCCTTCCATTCTGGCTCACTCAGGTGTAGATAATTAACACTGAAGTAATTACACTGTGTCGGTTATCGATCACTGATTGCAATATCAATCGCTGACGTATCATGGACATCGACAGTCGGTTGTAGCATGGTTACTCGAGCGTGAATTTTCACCCGACCAGCGTTTGTCCACTAATTAGGGCAATCTCACACGACTTCCCCGTCGAGTAAATTTTGGGCTGAAGTTTGTTTCAATGTGACGCCATCCTCCCCCAAGCCCACCCACCCTACAAGTGTTTTTTCGTATAGTGTTTTTGAAACGCGTCTCTTTGTGGTGTCATTCTTTTGGTATGCCCGTTATTTCGTAAAGGTGATTTTTTACGAAATAACGGGTATGTTAGAGTTATATTTCTTTGAAAAAATCAAAACATTGGGCGACAAATTTCCTCGACGGGGAAGTCGTATGATATTGCCATTTTTAATGCTATGAGCGGAAAATTATCATAATTATGAGGACACAAAAATATGCAGCCAATTATTTCTAAAACTATATTAAATCAAGCTGTAGCCTAAACCTTATGGAAATCACAAAACAGAAGGCAAAATAGAGGACATCCAACGAGGTCCCCAGTTTATAGCGAAATTTATAAAAACGAGTCCAGTAAATTAGGTCTGGACCGAGCGAGGTCCACGCCTGATTCACTGAACGATTTTTTTAAATTTCACGATAAACTGGGGATGAGTTGAAGATTCTATTTGTTACATGATTCAAAACCTGCATGAAATCCATAAACGGACTTAAAGGTACTCAACCCGTAAAGAGGGTCCCCATCTCAACAGATTCCAACAACAACAATCCGATCGGAGGGTCCTATATTACTATTTCTTTGGCTTTGGGGGTAAAAAATATTTGATTCGAGTCGAGGAACCCATCAAACAAAGCTCAGAGTTATTAGATATTGATTTTTGAAATTTGTTATAAACTCGAGATCAGTACTACTAACTGCCGTAATCTGCTCTGGATGTGTTCTCCAAATCTATTCAAACAGACAAGGATGGATAACTCTAAAATCAAGTGGTAATTTTAACGCAATTTTGATTGAGTTCTGGGCCAGATAGTATTCCCGATAATGAAAAATAATAGATTTCTAAAATCGATATCTAACAAATCTGAGCTTTGATGGGTGACTTCCTCGACTCGAATCAAATATTTTTGACCCCCGAAGCCATTGAAATAGTAATTGAGAGGAGTTTTATCGGGTTGAGTACCTTTAAATGGGACGAGAAACTAAAAGCGGCTTCTATAAGCTAAGGCGGAAGTTAATCCGGAAATAGTGCCAAAATAACTAACACGCTTTGTGGTATTTAATGACTTAAATTTAATGATATACTTGTTCAAACTAAATAAAACTTGTCACAACCATTTATTTAGCGTCGTAGCCTACGGAATGCAAACAGCTAGACGACACGTCGGGGTTCAAAAGTCGCGTTTTCACGCATTAAAAATTCATTTCACTATACCTGGCGCTATTTCCTGTTATACAACGGTCGTTGAGTACCGGTATTATAGAATGGGGTTATACAATAAAAGAGGGGTCGGATCATGTAATAATGTGATCTAGTACACTTACTGGATTATTGGTTTTGGTTCAACTAGATACACTTCGATAGAGAATATGGACTTTCTTTTGAAATAATTCTTTTGAAAATTGTTTTAATAAAATATTTTTGCCGCAACATAAACCAGTACTTGCACTAGATTCGTGCACAGGAGCTTGGAATTTGGTCAAACCCCCTCTTTTATTGGCCCCGGGTGGTGGTTCCGCCAATAAAAGAGGGGTTTTGACCAAATTCCAAGCTCCTGTGATTCGTGTTAGTGTTCTAGCTTTTCGATGAATTCCTAACTTTGAGAATGTACGTGCAGTTCCAATTCTGTGATGACCATCAATGTTGAAATAATCTAATTCTGCGCGACTTTAAACTAATCGAATTGATTTGATTCAGGACATCAACTTCACTTATTGTCTCTTATAGGAGCACAGCATGGCATCCTACCGTACCGTATCATCTGCTGTGTGGTACATCGTGCAGGCGCGGCGCATCCTACACATACTGCAAATCGAAGACAGCTACTGTGGTGAGATCCATTTCGTAATAAGGGAAATGAAGCGCGTGCTCTGCAATTTGGACCGTTTTATCCCAAATCGAGACTCTGACGTCATTCATGTTGGATACAACACAGTGCACTTTGGGTTCCGTCATTGTTACCCAGATAGTGAATGCTACACATACGTGTACACCATATTCAGCAGAATAAGAACTCTATTGGACAACATGGTATCCAATATATGATTTGAAATGGACAGCAGAAGTAATTAGGGATCTCATGACTGTGGGGGTATTTGTATGGTATCTCTGAAAATGAAATGGCTGGATGATGGAAAGTACGAAACGAAGTAATTAGTTGTACGCGGTTTTCGTAGTACATGTACTGCAATTGGAGGAGCAGCATTGTTATACTGCCGGTACAGTGGGCGACAACAATCGGTCATCAGAAAACGAGTTTATGAAGTTATAACAAAAAGTCATGCAATTTTCAACATACACGTGTCACAGATGATAACTCAAGGTATTATAGGGCCCAGGTTATGTGTTGTGTTATGCCGATACACCGACGAAATAGCTGTTGGAAAACGAATCTTGCAACTCGAATGCGCGCAATTATAGGATGTTCATCTGTGGACTGTTCAGTCCGTTCCCGGTGCAAATTTGACATAGAAATAGACCTTGTTGTACAACCTATAAGAGGAAAGCAACATTTTGTGGTTATTTTTTAGATGTTTGGAAGAAAATAACATAATTATACTCACTATTCCAACTTATTTGCGGATTCTAAGTCAAAAATTACAGTACTACGAAAGCGCGTACAAATAATTACTTCCGATCACTCACAGTGAACTGTAGCATACATACAAAAGCATGCAGGTAAGTACCAGCACATGTGTTATGTGTGATACATATAGATGGACAATGTACATTTTGTATTCAATTGAGCTCTGAGGTAGGCCAACCTTGGCGAAAGGCCTGCTATGAATGAACGTTGTTGCTACTATATTGACTATACCTCAAGGCCAGGAACGTATGTCACTAATGTAATCTCTAAACCGTCACTTCAGACGTTCTGATAACTGCTATATGGAACTCATGCAGTGGCTGGGCTAGATAATTGTTGCAATAGTTATTGCACTTACCAGTGAAAGGGATTATGTGCATTTTACGAATATCTATTAAATGGTTGATGTGTGTTTGTAACTTTGGTTTTCAAAATCCAATACCTAATTTCATTGTAAATTTAAGTTATAAATATAAATTTTTAACGTTAACTGATTTTTCACAGCTCATATTATAGTTTATTTAGTAATTATATTTTAAATAAATATAAAATAAAAACCGCTTTGGATTAGAGACTTGATAATGTGACGTAGGTTCCTGGCCTGTACCACGTGATTCATTTTGACAATGAACTTCAGTGGAGTCTGGAGTTGATGATTTCGATTATACACATGATTTTAAATCATCTTATATCCGATCTGTGATCGGATACACCTTGATAATTTATGGCAGTTAGTCATAATCAATTAATTGTACCATATATTATGGCAAATGATTATGTAGTTATATGAATAGTCGTTTATATGTTAAATGTTCACATGTACGTAGATTTGTATTGGTATATTGCATGTAGTTGGGATATGTATATGCATATTAACCCTTTCTATACTAAAGCATCATGATGAGTAGTTATCCTATAGGAACCGTTCAGATAATAAGTTTAACCCTTTCTATACTAAAGCATCATTGATGAGTAGTTATCCCATAGGAAATGTTCAGATAATAAGTTTAACCCTTTCTATACTAAAGCATCATTGATGAGAAGTTATCCCATAGGAAATGTTCAGATAATAAGTTTAACCCTTTCTATTCTAAAGCACCATGATGAGTAGTTATCCTATAGGAACCGTTCAGATAATAAGTTTAACCCTTTCTATACTAAAGCATCATTGATGAGTAGTTATCCCATAGGAAATGTTCAGATAATAAGTTTAACCCTTTCTATACTAAAGCATCATTGATGAGTAGTTATCCCATAGGAAATGTTCAGATAATAAGTTTAACCCTTTCTATACTAAAGCATCATGATGAGTAGTTATCCTATAGGAACCGTTCAGATAATAAGTTTAACCCTTTCTATACTAAAGCATCATTGATGAGTAGTTATCCTATAGGAACCGTTCAGATAATAAGTTTAACCCTTTCTATACTAAAGCATCATTGATGAGTAGTTATCCCATAGGAAATGTTCAGATAATAAGTTTAACCCTTTCTATACTAAAGCATCATTGATGAGTAGTTATCCCATAGGAAATGTTCAGATAATAAGTTTAACCCTTTCTATACTAAAGCATCATGATGAGTAGTTATCCTATAGGAACCGTTCAGATAATAAGTTTAACCCTTTCTATACTAAAGCATCATTGATGAGTAGTTATCCCATAGGAAATGTTCAGATAATAAGTTTAACCCTTTCTATACTAAAGCATCATTGATGAGTAGTTATCCCATAGGAAATGTTCAGATAATAAGTTTAACCCTTTCTATACTAAAGCATCATTGATGAGTAGTTATCCCATAGGAAATGTTCACATAATACGTTCAACATACGACCACCATAGGTCGTTTGTTGAATTTATTATCTAAACATTTCCCTCAATAAATAGGACTTCTTCTACATTTTTATTTATCTGTTGTCCGCTGTTATCACCTGTACATCCCTGCGATTCAATAATGTACCATAATACCATTCCGATCTACAAAGATAAGATAAGATAAGATAAATTTATTGAAAGTTACGCCCACTCGAGGCCGATGTCAAAAGAGTTACATAAATAAAATGTTATTATAAGTATAGTAACATTAATATATTAATGTTCAATGTTTGGTGATTCACACCGTTTATGTAGAAAGAGTTGGACCATGTTGCAGATGATATTACATGTACAAGTTATAACTGGGAAAATCCATTTAGTATAGAAAGGGTTGATAAATATACATGATGCAGGGTTCACATTTTATATAACTTCATCGACATCGTTAGTTTACGAGCAGACATCGAAATTGGACAGCGAGTATGTTGCTCCTTTCTCTTTGAAAAGCCGACGAATATCCTAGCGGATGCACGTCTCTATATTTCATTTCTGCGACGACGCGGCATTCCCAACATGACGTAATAAACAATTCCAAATATGGAGTGCATTCCTGGCGTAGTAAAATTAATGTTTGACAGAAATGTAGTATTTATAAATATTTATAAATACAACAAAAGATGCGAAAGAATAATCAGTAATGAATATCGTTGACTGATAAAAAAAAACTCTCAGATAATGTTGCGATGAGTAAAATGAATTTATGGATATATCGCCTGTATTCAGTTTTCCAACAATAGTTGAGTTTGACAATGCGTGGGAATATTGTCAACGCATCAATGACCTCAGATCTGTGAAGTGATCTGTTATTCCATAAACCAATGAAATCGCGCGTATAGTCTGCGCCATTCTCCAATGAAATGGAGGGAATCCCTTCAAAACAGAACCTAATTTGAATAGATAGTTCTAGAGACGTACATCCGATATAGGCAAGCCTTGAAATAGGGTGTCTGTCATTTGCAGAATGAGGTCCACAGAGGGTGAATTTAGTGATGCTACCCCGCATAGCGGGCTAGCATCACCAAATTCACCCTCTGGGAACCTCATTCTGCTGAGGTGTAAACAGAATGAGGTCCCCAGAGGGTGAATTTGGTGATGCTAGCCCGCTATGCGGGGTAGCATCACTAAATTCACCCTCTGGTGACCTCATTCTGCAAATGACAGACACACTATTTCAAGGCTTGGATATAGGATTTTCGTCGGCTTTTCAAAGAGACTGCTTGCTCCCAAAATAATATATTATTTAAATTTCGGTATTTCTATACTAAATACTCATTGGCGAGTTGTTCTCTTAGGAAATGTTCAGATAATATGTTCAAACGAGGTCGTTTGCTGAACTTATTTTCTGAACATTAAATTTCACACCAATTAATATGAATCATTCTGCTCTTGTGTTATCTGTGTTTTTTTTCTATCTGCCGTCTACTGTTATTACCTGAACACCCTCCAAATGAATAATATGTCATTCCAATGCATAGTTTTATAACTGATGGGAGAATCCATTTAGTACAGATATGCTTAAACTTCGAATGCATGCTCGGGTGAATACCATCAACGTATATTCTGGCGTCTTCGCCACGTAGTTAACCCTTCCTATGCTAAATAGACTATCCCACTCAGTTATAAAATATACATTGGAATGGTTTATTATACATCTTGATGGGGTGTTCAGGAAAAATAAGCAGACGACGGATAAACAAAAGTGCGGAACGATTCATATTTATTGGAGGGAATAATAAATAATATGGTTGTTTGTTGAACTTATTATCTGTACATTTCCTATGGGATAACTACTCATGAATGAGTAACTCATGAATGAGTATTTAGCTTAGAAAGGGTTATATCACAGGTATAAACTTAGGTGCTGTTGAATTTCAAAGGGGGATAACTCATGAGTCAAAATTAATTTAAATGATTTAAGCAGAAAATATTTCTAAAAACTAAATAATATTGAACTATAGTTGAAGCGTTAAGAAAACCACAAAAGCTTAATGTTGATAAAATTGATGTTGTTGACTAATATAGTTGTGTTGTTACATAAAGTAGATTAATTTTGGTATAAAAAATGGTTTCCTTTCAAAACCAGGAAGTGTCGCTTTTGGAAAAAATTAACCAAATTGCTCAGACTGTATCTTTACAAAACAAATAAACCATTGCTTGTTCCAGTTAACCCTTTACCCAACAAACCGGCCAAAAACGGCCAAATAAAGCTGCAACAGCCTAAATTATCTTGGGTCTGTCTCAATAAAACCATACAAATATGGATATCATTGGAACCGGCTCATTGACCACATTGTGATGGTTACAGTTATGCCCTGTGCCAATGCATTCTCTTATATATGCGAGTCGACCATAGGTCGCCTCACATATATAAGAGAATGCATTTACCATTTTTTCTTACATTCTTTAACAATTTTATAATTTTTAATGTGTTAAGCTAATGCATTCTCTTATATATGCGAGGCGACCTATGGTCGACTCGCATATATAAGAGAATGCATTGGCACAGGGCCGTTCTGTTGGGTAAAGGGTTAAAGGCTCACTTAATTTTCGAGTTCCCGATTATTTTTTATGGATCCTTGATATAACGGTTTTAATAACAATCATCTATGCCATAACATATGATTTAAATACTATAATTCATCACCATTTGGACCGTCTGTGTCTCAGAAGGTGCCTATCGGGTAATATTTTCGCTGAAATCATAAAATCACTTCCCCCGTTATGGCTCCCAGAATGCAACATAATTCAAATTATAGTTTATTTTGAATAACTAAAATATAGAAATATTCCCCTTCCATTGAAAATAATTGACTTTGTGCAGAAACTTGATCACAGAACAATTGCATCGAATAAGTTGAATGTACAATGTTTTGGGGCTTCATCTTTCAAATGGTATATAATATACATATATTGATCTGGGAATTCGAAAATTAAGTGGGCCTAAAGATGACCTTATGGGAGACTCGCATATATAAGGGAATGCATTATCAAGGTTAACGGAAACTTCTCGTATAACGTAACGTAGTAAATGACTGTCAGTCAGATACTATTTAGGTGTAATTATTTGAAGTTCTTTGTATACGCGTGTGCATTTAGCATACATCCTCGAGTCAAATTAATTAATTTATTGCATATGTGACCCGCCATATCAAATTCAGTCGTAAGTCGGGATTTTTTTACCCTGTACCAATGCATTCTCTTATATATGCGAGTCGACCATAGGTCGCCTCGCATATATAAGAGAATGCATTGGTCAAACAATTTTTTACAATTTTAATAATTTGTTCTTGTATTCTTTAACAATTTTATAATTTCACCCATACAGAGCCCCAGACAAACATGAGCAGACGACACTCTTCTATATGCTTCTATATATGTGTGGGGCTCCCTGCAGGGTAATGGATGTTTTTTATTTTATGTCCTAAAAATTGTAAGAAACATTTACTTATAAAAAATGATAAAAATTGTTGGGCCAATGCATTCTCTTATATATGCGAGGCGACCTATGGTCGACTCGCATATATAAGACAATGCATTGGCACAGGGTAAAAACAATCCCGACTTACGACTGGATTTGATATGGCGGGTCAGATATGCATTCCCCGTAATGGAAGCTGCTTATATTGTACTTTAGGTGTTAATAGTTTAATCAATGTATGCATGTTATGATACTCTTTGACAATGCTTGGGTTTGTACCAGGCAACATCGTTATAATATTATTACTTATGACTTGATGATATCTTATTGAAACTGTTAATTTTGTAATAAAGATGTTATTTTTTAATCAATGTATATATGCTTGTTTTGATATTCTTTGACAATGCTTGCGTTTCTACAAGGCAACATGAATATAATATTATTACTTTTGATTTGATGATATCTTTGAAGCTGTTCATTTTGTAATAAAGATGTTAATTGTTTAGTCAATGTATGTTTGCTGTAATAATCTTTGACAATGCTTGCGTTTGTACCAGGCAACATGAATATAATATTATTACTTCGTGTCCTGATGATATCTTTCGCTGGTTGCTTGACAACAAAGATGAATATTCAGGCTTAATGCACGTGTCGTTAAAAATGAGGAAAAATAGAAATAAAAAAAATTAATTGAACGGACATTGACTCATTCGAACCTCCAAATTGTGTCTGCATAATTGGAGGGACGGATACGATAGGTCGATAAATACACAAAATATTGATATGCCGGCTTCAAATGCTTTGAAAAACACTTGCCAAAGTCACAGCCGTTTTAAATTTTTCGCCCGAAGTCAGACAAATTTATTCCTACCATATCAGGAATTTTTTTTTTTGTTCATAGGTGCATTTTTCATTACTTCAATGCGTCTTTTTTTGGGTTACAGAATGCTCGCAGAAAGGTAGTTAAGATATTTATCGGACTATTTAGATAACGGGAACAATTCAAAAGCCATATAATAATATTTGTATTTTGGAGCGAGCGCGCTACTTTAACAAACGCATAGCTATAGTGATATAATCTTATAGTAAAAGCGATGCGTTTGTTAAAGTGGCCTGCTCCATTTTATTATAGATTTGTTTTATTTATATATTTACCCGTTTTAACGAAATTCTGTGATTCTGGCCTGCCTTTAAGATCATTTAAAGATCTACGGTCCCTTTGATAACCTAAATTAATATTTGTTCGGCTTTGGGAGTAAATTATTGTAATCCCCTCCGGATATATCACAATATTTGTTTATTCTATGATCCACCCTTTTAAAGATTGTTCCAAGTAGAAATTTGCACACTATTCCGTAAATTTATCGCGATCGTAAAAAAAGTATACAAACACATGTAATCTCTGTGACCTTTTTGACAACCGAATTTTTCTTCGATAGCAAGGTTTTCATTATCTAAATATCGCAAATGTAGCTTTACAGCGAACACTCATACCAACTAAGTACTTTCAATTCATTTCAACATTGTTCATCTGGATCGCATCCTAATAATTTGTAACACTGTGTTACCGAGATATACAATTTTATGTTTATAGTGAATTTCTCATCACTTCTTTCAGCTTCATTTTCATGTTTGCAGTAACGTTGCTTTCATCGTGTGCGAAGGAAGACAACTCCATTTGATGTGTGTATTTCGTCATTATTTGTAATTATATTGTCTCATTAGTGTCAATTAATTAGTAACCGTATTCATTTCGCGTGGTTGTGTTGGTCTTTGCTGTCGTCAACATTTTATATTTTATCGCTTATATTTCCATATTTCGGTCTCAAATTCTGATGACATTATTGGCCTCGGGAATATCTCAGGACTTTTTTGAGCACTTTGATCGGCCTCAGGAATCGGGCGACTTATGGCTGAGCCTTTTGTCGATTTCCGATTACTAAGAACTCTGCCATTGGTCTCATGATGTTCTAATGAATTCGGCCCACCCTATAAATATAAAGTGTTCAGTTGCTAGCGTCTCACAGACCAAAGGCGACCCACAAGACTAACCCGTGCATAAGACGATATGCAAGTCCATCAATTGCTAATGTGTGAAGTGCAAAGTCGTGGCATTAGTTGCATCCTGGTTAGGCATTTCTCAGGAAGTTCTTCGGGATCTCACAGGAATTCCACCCCCTCTGAGATCATGATTCCTGGTCAGGAATCCTTTTAGTTATAATAACTTAGTTATTTGATTCAATTTTCATTTCAGTGGAAATTCCAATTTATCATATATAGTGTGGTTCGCTAAACCTATATAGACATTAGAATTGATATAGTCGAATTAACTCTCGATAATTGCTATGTAATTATGTACTTATAAACTTAACGCTTTAAAGTTATAGTTCACTTCGAGTTGAACAACAACATTTTGTTCAATGCAATTTGCTATCGAGAGAATGTCGGTTGGGAAAAGTCCGGGTGGGTGAAAAATAATAGATTCAAAAAAATTGATATTTAATAACTCTGAGCTTTGATGGGTGGCTTCATCGACTCGAATCAAATATTTTTACCCCCTCCCTATTCAAATAAATAGTAATTATAAGGGGCGTTGAGCATTAACCCTTTCAGTGCCAAGTACGATTTTTGTATCAACCCATATTTCCTTGGTCATTTTTCAAATTTATTGATTATAATAATGTGATACATTGACGGAAAGAGCTCGTAGAGTGTTGGAACCAGTACATATCGAAATACCATAGAGTGCCTCCCCCTCGACTGTCTCCCTTTTAGAGCTCTGTCCATCAATGTATCACATTATTATAATCAATAAATTTGAAAAATGATCAAGGAAATATGGGTTAAGAGCTCTTTCCATCAATGTATCACATTATTATAATCAATAAATTTGAAAAATGATCAAGGAAATATGGGTTGATACAAAAATCGGACTTGGCACTGAAAGGGTTAAGGTGCTCACTCAGAGTCGATATGTCTCATGCATTGATCCATGTTTATATCAATCTTCAGCTTTGTGACGCTTTACATTTTATATGTTATTAATTGGTTGTTTCCATATTGGCCGAGTTATGAGGCCGAGGTCTGTCGTATTGGCCGGAGGCCGCAGGCCGAAGGCCAATTCGACAGACCGAGGCCTCATAACCCGGTCAATATGGAAACAACCAATTAATAAGTATTTTATTAATTAGCGATGACGAATTGTGTTGTACGAGGTTCGACATGATCAAAGCTAGTACGGGATGCCAATTATTACCGGAGAGTTTCACCTGTTAACGTTGCAATCGCGTATGACGTCATTTACGTTACCTTGACTTATTGGCCGCGTTTTCTACTTATTGGCCGACTTTTTGTTACTTATTGGCCGCGTTTTCTACTTATTGGCCGACTTTGTGTTACTTATGACGCGGGCAGCGTTATACTTATTGCGGCCGATAACGCGTAGCTAATTAATAATATTGGTTATATAGTTATTCAGAGGCTGACTTACTTGGTCGTTATTATTGCAAGTGTTATACATTATGTAATTTCTTGTTAGTTAGTTAATTGCTGGTGATTGTTGATAAGCTACGTATATTATATATTAAATTCTTGTTAGTTCAACCAAAATCTTCTTAGCCGCCCTTGGAGGTATCGCCATCGATGAGCTTTTTCTAAATTCATCCACCCCACTCCCCTCAATAGGTCAGCCCCAATAATGGTGAGGCACCAACACACAATCATGGTGACGTACGGTACAAGGCTAAATACATCGATGCACCCCACTCCCATCAATAGGTCAGCCCCAATAATGGTGAGGCGCCCAACACACAATCATGGTGACGGTACAAGGCTAAATCCATCCACCCCACTCCCCTCAATAGGTCAGCCCCAATAATGGTGAGGCGCCCAACACACAATCATGGTGACGGTACAAGGCTAAATCCGAACTTGGTCAGAAGCCGAAGACATAGTCCAGTGCATTTATGGTTTCACCTCAAAATAATTGCAACACAAAGTTTCTCAGTGGGAATAAGTACTTTAACCCATCACAAATAATATACTAAAAATCAACAAGAATCAAGAAATGCGAAATTGATCAATTTTGTGAAATCAATTTGTCCAAATTTGGTAAAATACTCATTTTATGGTTACGTAGCGTTTTTCCGAAGACCCATAACTCCGAAGGTCCGATTCTCCGAAGGTCAGATTTTCCGACGCCCCGATTCTCCGAAAGCCCATAACTCCGAAGTCCCGATTCTCCGAAATCCCATAACTCCGAAGACCCATAACTCCGAAGGCCTATAACTCCGAACGCCCATAACTCCGAAGGTCTATAACTCCGAAGGGCCGATTCTCCGAAGGTCCGATTCTCCGAAGGTCCGATTCTCCGAAGATCATGTTTTATCGCTTATTAAATAGTGTACAGTCCAGTGGCGGGGTCAATGGGGCCCTAGGGAAGACCGCCCCCAAAAAACATGTCAAATGTCATGTAAACGTCAGGAAATCCCTCCTAGGCATTCAAATATTCACAGTGTTCCTGCCCAGGGGAGCCCCCGGACCAACGATTGGGGGTGACCCCTCCCATGTATGCGCTCCCCAAATCAGGCCTTCGTGATATGCTTTCGGCATATCATGTGCATGATATATCCCCCCACATATCCCCCACATATGCTAATTAATGTGCACCCCTAAATGGGAACCCTGGCTCCGCCACTGGTGTGCACCGGGTATATTATAACGAAACGCTGCAAGAATGTCAGAGTAGCCTAACATGCACAGGGGCGACAAGTTCTTCCCCGTTCACCCCTGTACATTTTACTCTGGCATCTCATGGGCCAATGTAACGTTATAGTATCTGGTGTATAGTCAGTGGCGGGCCAGGATTCCCATTTAGGTGGGGGCAGTAGGAAAAGTTTGAATATTTTGATGCCTCATGAACGATTTCCGGGCGTTTACATGACATTGGACATGTTTTGGTAGGGGCCCATATTGTCTGAAATAGCAAGTAGAGGTTTAATGGGGCAGTGGGAATTTTGGGACCCCTTGGCTTCGCCACTGGACTGTACACTATTTAGTAAACGATAATACCCCGATAAAACAAAATCTTCGGAGAATCGGACCTTCGGAGAATCGGACCTTCGGATTATGGGCCGTCGGAGAATCGGCCCTTCGGAGTTATAGGTCTTCGGAGTTATAGGTCTTCGGAGAATCGGCCCTTCGGAGTTATGGGCTTTCGGAGAATCGGATCTTCGGAGTTATGGGCCGTCGGAGAATCGGGTCTTCGGAGTTGTGGGCCGTCGGAGAATCGGGTCTTCGGAGTTGTGGCCTTCGTAGAATCGGGTCTTCGGAGTTGTGGGCCTTCGTAGTAATAGGTCTTCGGAATACCGGTCTGACACCCATTTTATAGCTTTTTAAGGACGTTTATAAAAAACTTCCTTTCACATGTCCTTCCATTTATACATCCATTTTGTAGAGTGCACAACCCTGATTACAGAACAGAAAACCTTTCCTAGATACGTTCAGTATTTTTTTAGTTATGTGCCTCCAAAATTTGGAGTTTGTCTAATTTCGGAGGCTCAATTTCTCAAAATTAGTTAAAATCCATTTTTTATGGTCTTGTATTTTAAAAAATAAAGAAAATGAAGGGATTCCTTGTTGTTTTAGTCATTTCCTCTCTATGTTGTGCACAAAATATGATTTCTTTATACATCTATGATTGAGAGGACAAAAATATTCTTATACAAAATGTGTGTTTCACCATTGTATGGACAGCCAAATTTGCCTGTGGTCCAGAACCGGCGTGATGAAATAGCATATTTGATGTCATACAAATCAATAATTATATATCCATATTCTCTGTCTTTCTCATAATCACTTAAGTATACATCGTTAAACACATTGTAAAGGAATTTCCCAAATCATGGTGTAGAAAATCAAATTATGGCCCTATGAATCTTTAGAATTGACTCATCTAAAAATGGCTTTTTGGGGCGTTTTTTGTTCATTTTTAAAGGTTTTTGTGTATAAATTGTAAAAACAATGTATGTTTAATGAGCAAAATCATTTGAACTTTCCTCCTGAAACACTTTAGTGTTGAAATAAATGCCTTATGTTGGATATGTCAATGAATGTCACTGAATTTCAGTAATTTTTCTGGAAACTGATGCCAAATTTGAATATCTGAAAAATGGGGTAGGGGAAACCATATTGACAAAATCTAGAAAGTATGGACCTTGATGCATAAAACTTTAACATCACCAGCTCCTACAAACCTTATTCTTTCATACAGAGTAAACTGCTTCCTGTTTTGATGTTCATATTTAGAGCTACGATCCTTTTTGTTGTAACTCAATGGCGAAATGGCGAATCATTATTTCGGGCTGGTTCTATATAACATGCTGATAAAGTTCTAAATAAACATCTAATAATTATTAAAGTACTAAACTGTTTACCATGCAAGAATAATCTGCACAAACTGGAATAAAACAACCCTTTGGCTCCAATAACTAGAATATGGTGACAAGATCACAGCCTTTGTGATTTCACATACCCCATTATCAACATTCAAATTTGGAGTCAGTTTCTTGAAAAATATGTGAAATCCAGTAACTGTTTTTTGGCATAACCTGTCGGGGATATCTCGGACAATCACCCTAGAGTATATCATAATCATGTGCGACTGCTGGCCCACGCGCGCAGTGAGCAGTGTTAATTAACTGCCCGGGACAGTGAATCGTGTGTGTGCTATTTGTGTCATAACGACCTGTGCTTCCGAAGAATAAACATGTATTGAGATTGCGTTCTGTATTCAACTTCTACATTCCGTCACATAACCAATTTAATCATATTTTTTCCAACACTAAGTGTTTTAGGAGGAACTTTCAAATGATTTTACACATTAAACACTAATTGTATTCATTGTTGTTTACTATTTGTGCACACACAAAAAACTTTAAAATGGACAAAACAGCAAAATGGCATTTTTGGAAAAGACAATACAAAGGATTCATAGGGCCGGGCCATACGTTGATTATGGCACATATGTGTTTCGCAAATCCAGGGCAGTGTATTTAACCCAGTATACGTAAGAGGTTATGAGAAATACAGGGCATATGGATATCAATTTATTGAGTTGTATGACCTCAAATATGGTATTTCTTCACACCAGTTCTGTGTCACAAGGCAAATTTAGCTAAGTCCATACAATGGAACACACATTTTGTTTAAGAATATTTTTGTCATCTCGATCATAGATGCATAAAGAAATCATTTTTTGTGCGCAATATAGTAAAGGTACTAATACAACTAATACTTCATTGTTCTCTAGTTTTTAAAATACTAAATCCTAAAATATGGATTTTAGCTAATTCTTCAGAAATTGAGGCTCCGAAATTAGACAAACTCCCAATTTTGAGGCATATAACTCGAAAAATTCTCAACGTATCTGGAAAATGTTTGCTGTTCTGTAATCCGGATTGTGTACTCAACAAAATGGATATATAAATGGAAGGACATGTGAAATGAAGTTTTTTATAAACATATTTGAAAAGCTATAAAATGGGTATTTTACCAACTTTTACTAAATTTATTTCACAAAATTTATTAATTTCGCCTTTCTTGATCCTTTTAGATTTTTAGTATGTTGTTTATAATTGGTTAATAGACTTATTCTTGCTAAGAAACATGTCTTGCAATTAGTTTGAGGTTTGGCACTTAATTCTCATAAATGCACTGACCTAAGATTGATTGATTGATTGATTGATTGGGGTTTTATGTCGCTTTAGCCACTAAGGCCATATTACGAAATTGCCAGTTTTAATGGTGGGGGAAATCCGCACACTTAAGGCTAATCTAACAGTGATTTCAATGGCTGATAAACTCGTCGACCATGTGCGGAAAACCACCGGCCATCGGCAAGTAACTGGCAACTTTCCCAGATAACGATTTCGAGTTACAAAGTCCACGATGGAAACGTGGATTTGAACCCTTATCGCCAGCGCTGGAAGACGAAACGGCTTGGAGTTGTACCCCTAACCGATTGAGCCACCGAGCCCCCCCCCCCCCCTCCCCCACTGACCTAAGAGGCACGAAGATCCTTATGAACATGGGAGGGAAAGATGTTATGAGTTATGTATTCAAGCGAACATCCCAAGCAATAATAATGAGTGCTCCGTCTCTCAAGACCGACAACGATGTTGTACACATCGACCCACAACTCTTGTTTCAGAGGCTTATCACTGTTGCCAAAGCGCCGACCAGAGGTGATGTAACCTGCTGTGTCAGACTTTTAGGTCGAAAAAGATTTAATTTCATACATACACTATCACCAGGTGCAGTGTTGGAAGGGGCTTAATTTTGAACCAACTGATTGGGGATGGCAGGATAAGGATGGGGGGCTTAATCCTATCAATTGTGAGGAACCACCAGCTCCAAAAGAAAGGCTGAACATCATTCGTTGTAAATGTAAAACGGACTGCAAAAACAATAGGTGCACATGCCGAAAACATGGAATTATGTGTTCTATGTCTTGTGGGGAATGCCAAGGTGTTGACTGTTCGAACACACAGCCTTTCGACAACAGTGAAATGGAGGCCTGGACTGAAAATCAGAACGATCTATCCAGGCTTATTATTTTTTCAAAATTCTATATTTGTTCTCTTTTTTCACTATTTTGCCACAAGATATGGACAACTTTAATAGTGTCATTGATACCACAACATGGCCCAAAATTGATGGAAAATCCCATATATAACTGACTGACAACAGTCCAAGTCCAACTATGGCAATTTTCTAATGCATAAACATGTAATGTGAAATTCCATTTTCTCTGATTTCTTCTCATTTTTACATCTTTTCACCCTAAAATATTTTGATTATTTGCTTGTAGTAACAACATGAAAAAACCCCACAATTGTGGATATAACTATATAACAATAGTTCCAAGCCCAGTTATGTCAATTTTACAACTGCATCAAGAGTTAGTGTAGACTTCCAGTTTTCGAAAATTTAATCAATATTTATAGAATAAAATGATACAAAATCTTGGATACAACTGTACCACAGTTTATCATTGTGAACATATCACAATTGTATGTTTAAATCAAGAGTTATTAACAAAAAATGTTAATCTCCATTTTTCACAAATTTTTCATCATTTTCGCCACTTTTTGCCTCAAAAAGGCCATTTCGCATGTTCAGATTTTTGTTGATTTTTAGCTGAGTATACTCTATGATGCTCCCAACCAAAATAAAACAAAATCTTTTGTGTTGCAATTATATTGAGGTTCAGCCCTATTTTCTCATAAATGCACTGGACTAACAACAAATCAAGATTAATTAAGATTAATAATAAGATTAATATTCTTCTCTCATTATCTTTAGATATGATATCATTGACATCTGAACAGCACTTTTGAAAGAAAAAAAACATTTGACAGAAGTTCTTGGTACCTGAAAATAGTATGTGAAATGTTAAATATTTCCCATGCCATAAAAGAAGTATATGAGGTGATAATACCTGATGGTCGATGGTTTTAAATATTGTGTCGCTGTAATCGCTTATTCCAAATTTCGCAAAGAAATTCTTGACAGATTTTGAGAAAATCCATTTTGAAATACCAGGATTTTTTTGGCAAACGGTGCGTCTGACCCTTAACAGGAAATATTTTGGTCTTGGTGTACCTACCGGGTCAAAGTTATCCTTACTCAGTTTGCATTTTTGTTTTCGATCATGATAACTGTGTGTGGACGGAAATGAACGCTTGTTTGCGGTAAACTGCTATAAACAAAAGTCGCTCACCTCACTGACTACGGTACGTATATTTTCGTCTTTTCCTTCAATTGTGTAAAAATCCCAGCCCTAAACACGTCACGTTTGCGATCAAAAGCGCATTTTTCAAACTATACGATGTCGAATTTCATAACAAAGACATGTTTTGGATGCCATAATATCTCATTGAAAGTCACACTTAACATTTGGGCCATGTTTCCTGTGATTTTTCGATATGCGAGATATTTCAAAATTTCCACAGACAATATTGCTACGTGTACTAACAAATATTTATTAAATGGTCAAATATCCCAGTCAAGATCTGAGATACATTATATAGATCATCCTACACATAGTAGTCCTGTGAACGTCCAATGTTTGAGGTTTGCCCATGTTTGTTATCCTAATTAGCACTGCACTTTAATATCACGAGTAACCACGAAAACCCCACTGTCTTGTGTCAATGGTAGTCTTTTATATTTTAAAACTATAGATTACCTATAGTTTATAATGTGCTAGAATATGTCGAAAAAACGTCACATTGTATAGTGTTTTCGTGGAAATAAGTCACATGCTATCATGTTCTAGAAAATAACACAATATAACACAGTATAAACTATATATAGATATTTCCTTAAATGTAAAATATTACCTTTGACCAAAGATGGTGGGTATACAATAATATCGACACATAATACATAAGTCCCAATGCGATGTACCACATATGGGCGTATTTTTAAAGAGCGTTTTATGATTACTAAAGTTCCATATAATAGTAACATATAAATACAGGTTTTTGATTGAACCTATTGTCATGACAGTGTACGAAAATATATAATTTCCAAGAGTGGCGCACCATAATTGTCCTTACCACGCACAGTTTGGACATGTGCGGTAATTTTTTAACAAACAATACGATACATAAACTGGTGTCTGCCTGGACTATTTTATGGAACAATATTTTGAATCCTCCGCTGACATAAATCAACCCATTGTATTGTATAATTTGTATATGAAGAAGGAACGAGATGAAATGTTACCACTCAAGCCCATTGGTCGACTCTCGTGGTAGCCTTGCAACGTCCATATCTCGTGTGGTAATTTCTAACTAATGTTAACATATATGTGGTTCTATAGTTATGTATTATGTGTAGGCCTATCACACACACTCACGGTGGGGAATCACGTGGTTTCGAGTTGATGAGTAGATTGAGTACCACGCATTAAAAATGGCGGAGGCGAAGAAAACACATCGAGAAGAAATATTGATGTAAAGAGAGCGAAAGCAATGAAGCGTTTTTAGAGTGCTTAGAACACACACGCTTAGACTCCATATTTCCTTCAAGGAAGACGCAATTAAAAGTCAGTAAGAAACATGATTTTAAGGTACTCAGTCCGAATTAACGCTCCTAAATTACGATTTCTTTGGCTTCGGGGGTAAAAAATATTTGATTCGAGTCGAGGAACCCACCCGTCAAAGCTCAGAGTGATCAGATATCGATTTTTGAAGTTTGTTATTTCAATTGTTTGTGGCCCAGAAACACGCCGTCAAAGGGATGGTCTCGGTCAAAATTGCGGATGAAGATGGATCACTCTAAATGCATGTGGTAATATGGCCAAATTTCGTGAATACTCAAGTGATAATACGGCCATATTTCGTTGAACAAAATGTTGATAAATAACACGTTTTGGAAAATTTGATACCAGTGGTTAGCCTTTTGTTGCAATTAATCGATTCTGATAACTAAAGCGTAGAAATTTAAAGAAATGTTGCTGTTGTTGTCATATCCTGATGATATGGAGATCCTCTGATCGGATTGAGTACCTTTAACATATTACTTGGAATTGGACTGTGATATAATTATGTCGTTGCTGAATATATTTGATGACATGGTAGAATGTTCTGCAGAAGAATGTGAGACATGGGTTCACCATACATGCATATGTGTACCAGTGAACCATAGACTTATAAATGCAAAAGCTGTTCAGTTTGGTCGAAATTATAAAATAGGTATATTGCTACAGAATGACACGATGAATCCTGCTTATGATTCACAAGTCACCGTTAGTGGCATGTATACACGGTGAACGAGGAGTTCCTTGATACCGGTATCGGAAAACGAGAGCGGGACATATATAAGTAGGATTCCATGCCATTATGTAAATTGTTACATTGATACATGTATATATTAAAAATATAGATAGATAGGCCTACTATGACTAATTCTACTGATGCCCAACGTTTAGTTGAAATATATGACTTACAAATTATATTTTTAATTTATTTTATTTGTAATAAATTGCATAGCTTGTCACAAACCAAAAATCAACATTATTAGCATTATATTAATGACATTTTAAAAGCGAAAATGAAATTCCGGGCTCGATTTCGTACTCGGACTGAACTTTTAGTGTGTTCCCTTTAAAGATGCATAATCCGAATTAACGCTCGCAAATTGCTATTTCCTTGGCTTCAGCCTGAGCCTGAGGGGTAAAAAATATTTGAGTCGAGACGAGGAACCCACTCATCAAAGCTCAGAGTGATAAGATGTCGATTTTTAAGTCTATTATTTTTCACCACCAATAATATAGTGGCCCAGGTGTCAGGTGAAGCCGACGAGAAGACAGTCTCGGACCAAATTGCGGATGAAGAAGGATAACTCTAAAATCAAGTGGCTTTTTTGTGTCTATATTTGACAAACCGGCAATATTTTGTTGAACAAAACGTTGATAAATAACAGGTTTTGGGCAAGTTTATACTATAGTTGACTTTGGTTTAAAGCATTATTTTTGGGCAATTAATCGATTCTGATAACTGAAGCGGCATTTCAAAAAATGTTGTTGTTGTTGTTGTTGTAGGTCAACATGACCGCTTTCGCAGATACGCACTACGTTCATGACTGAACTATTGTTGTTGTTGTTGGAATCGGATGGAGTACCTTTAATTTTTACTTTCGTTTACACTATCGGTCGGTGATTTCCAAAATTCTATAAATAGAATTCAAATTTTTCGTTTCCGGTTATGTGAGTCTGCCAAATTTGAAGCGACTTTTTGGCGACATAATCTAAATAAAGCAGGAGAAAATTCAATAATAACAACGATGGAGAAGATGAATGAACTTACGAAGAAGAGGGATGCAATCGAAAGCGAGATTAAGGAGTTGCATGACGTTCTAGAATCGGTTAAAATTAACGATATTGCCATTTTTCGTTGTGTTTCAGTTGACTTGTTGAACTTGTTCAGGTCTGGCAAAACCACAAACTCATCAAAAACAGACGAATTTATCTATCATAGACCAATTCGTCTATATATTATGCTCTCAAATGAGTTGTTTCTTGCGAACCAAACTCACTACTCAGTAATTTCTGCATGGAATTTGATGACATACACATTTTTCATTTTATCCGAATCACACATCCTACAGTTTTTACTTGTTTGTCTAACCAAATCGCTGCATAAAACTTATTCAACATGCAATATTCTGAGAAAATTAGCAACAAGTTTGACCAATTTGAAATGTCATGGTTGTTGTGAGCACTGCTGTTTATGTCAGTATTCGCTGAAAGAAACCCTATACTAGAAGTACCCCCGCTGGACAAAACAAGTGTCCATTGGCACTGCGGTGTATTTGCCGTTCGGCCCGCGGTGTCAGAGTTTGTAACTGCAGTTGAGCACAGCGGTCGAACGGCAAGTACACTGCTGCCGAACTGCAAGTTCACTGCAGCCGAACGGCAACTACCCTCGCGGCCGAATGACATGTACACCGTGGTTAGATTTATGGTTTGTATCATCTTTTTTCAGTTTAATGAAAGTACACCGTGGCAACTACACCATGCCAAATGGCAAGTAAACCGCGGCCCAACTGTAGTTAGCCGGTGGAGCCGCGGTGTAGTTGCATTTCGGCCGCGGTGGCAATGCTAACTGCACTGCAGTTAAGTGGACACTTGTTTTGTCCAGCAGGGTATATATGCATTTCAAGTATATTAAAATATATTCGGATTTAATAAGCATTTATTGTAGCGGTACAATTATAATGAGTTGTCATTCCACGAGTGTAATGGTTTAAAAACGGTGAAATATTAGTTCCGAGTATTACTTTAGCATATGAATAAACTTTGTACTCGAGATTGAGCTGCAGATGCATTTGGAGCTCATCCAATCAGAATCATTTATGAACTGGGTCGAGGATATGCACTGACAACATCGTATTTTTCTGCCGCAGTGAAGTTATCTTTTAATACTGAAATTAAATAGCAGCATTGTCACAAGATACAGATGCAGTTGTCATAATTCTGATATTAATCGCAGAACGTTTGCAATAGTTTTAGATTGCTGAAATGAGTCCCCATTTTTTTATTGCTGAAATGAGTAGGAAGGTTGGTTCTCAAGAAGCATCTCATTTGATAGTCAAAAATCTACGGAAAGTCCGGAAAGGAAGAATATGACGCAAGACACGACCAAACCGCGATGTTCCCCGGTCAATACATACATGTATACTAGTGCGTCACCCTGACATACATTTCACCTTCCTTTTCCAAAAAGAGACATTTATCGAGCATTTTTGGCGAGCAAGCGAACAATATTTAAACATTCGGGTGTGTTCGAACCGACTTCCGGTCACACCACGGTCAGTATCGTGGGGAAATAATTTATGTCATCATTCAATGTATAGTCAATTTTGGACTACTCATTTGAGAGTATACTATACACTTATACAGTCAAATTTGTCTATGATTGATGAATTCATGATTATTCATCTATTACTAGTATAGATGTATTTGCCAGACCTGTTGCTCACTCGATCACCATTGTTTAGTGTTGTTACTGTTAGAACAGTCATTCCAATCACCGAAATTGGCCATGTCAATAAGCAATGCTATGGGAAACTCTGTGGCAACATGTGAATCTAACATGCCACAGATTAATTATGCGGCATGCCATAAAACATTTTTCCTAATTTCGAGGGCTGGTCATTTTCAATCCTGGTGCTGAAAATTATTTTTGCATTGAAATGATCAAATAAACTCAATGATCTGCAGGCACTGATTATATGAATAATATATGAATAATATATTGCTGATTGGTTAAACCTGCATCACACGTATTTTGTTGATTACAAAGTCGCTTTATAATTATCTTTAAATATAGCCTAGGAAAAGAGTGGAGACTGGATTCAAATATGTGATTAATTGAGCAGATCTCTTGATAAATGTAGAAGTTTTGTACAAAAGGTGGGGTTTTTTATCGATAATTATTGAGTTTGAAATCGATGGTATAATTCTACTGTAGTAAAGCCTGAACATGGATCAAGTGCAGTCCATGAATTTTGTGTTCATCGCCATAAACAGAAAGAATATTATATTATAGACAAATTGTGTTCTTATACCAATCATAAATATCACGCAAATTTCATGTTATTCTAATGTTAGTACTCTGTGTTACGTAAACAAACGGTATGTAAAGGTATGCGATAATAAAACACTCAACACCGGGGAGACACCACTAAGAGAAAATGGCATCAAGTTGTTTACAACATATACCGGTATAGCATTTGCTTATCCTCACCTCTCCATATTTTGGTGTTGAATGGGTTAGTGTGAATCCTGGGACTGGGACTAATGTTATATTAGTCCCAGGTGAATCACTCTCCCAAAAAAATGCCACGGTGTTGAGTGTTTTGCTAATCGCTCACTATTTACGTGCTGCAATGTATATAAACAAACGCTCGGCTCACACAAAGTGTGTTTTGCGCATTATATCACATTCATACCATCATTATATTATACTATTTGTATATTCTTGAGAAAATGTTGGAAACTGTAATTTCTAAATTATAACCTTTAACAAAGGCCATCGTGCCTATAACAGTACAACAGGGACCATATTTGTAAATATGTTTGTTAAAGTGGCACACTCATTTTAAGTTTAGATTTTTTAATTTAGATTTTTATTTGTTTTTAACTACAAACCCCTGTGATACAAGACAAACCTTTTTCTCTGAATGGTCCTAACTGGTATGTGGCCCATTTATTGAAGTGGGCCAAAAACAAAAAACAATGTAAATTTTACAAATCTCAATAAAATGTATTGACTAGGGGGTTTGAAATAGGGTCGGTCGGGTTAGCAGAAACAAAGGTCTTTTCTTTAGGCCATACCTGATTATGAAATGTGGTGAAATGAGCCATGTGAATTTCATAATTTGTTCTCTTTTGCAGGCCTCAAAATATGGTGATGGACATTTGCAGAATGAGGTTCCCAGAAGGTGAATTTAGTGATGCTACCCCACACAGTGGGCTAGCATCACTAAATTCACCCTCAAGGGACCTCATTCTGCTTAGGCCTCATTTTTTCTGGAAAGCACCTTTGATATAAAATTTTTTTTTTTTTTTTTTTTTTTAAAAGATTCTTTTTTAGTTTAGTTTCTCTATATCCCCAAATATGCAGATGACGCAATGGTTAATCAAGGTGTCCAATGGGTGCACATCACAATCTTCACCATCTGGGAACTTATATCTGAGTCTAGGTCTCCCGTAGCAGATGAGGCCATGCAGAATGAGGTCCCCAAGGATGAATGTGGTGATGCTAGCCCTCTTGGCGGAGTATTGTCACTAAATTCACCCTCTGGGGACCTCATTCTGCAAATTTTTATGCCTATAGTTGTTTCTCTTTTGATTTACAGCAAAAGAATGTGGGTATGCATGGTCCATTGGTTGATGCAGAGGATTACCCAAGAGCTGACATAGATGTCTATACTGTTCGACACTCGAGACACAGGATCATATGTAAGGACACATACACTAATGCCCTAAATAATCGACTCCTTAACCACAGCAGAATTATGGGTAATTTTTCAGGATTTAGTCGGAAATATGGCTTGTTGCCATTCATTGGAAAGCTCTCAGTGAGAGATTTCCAATGAATGGCAACAAGCCATATTTCTGACTAAATCCTGAAAAATTACCCATAATTCTGCTGTCGTTAAGGAGTCGATTATTTAGGGCATTACTGTAGAACAGGTTATTATAAACAAGCCTTGAAATAGTGTGTCTGTCATTTGCAGAATGAGGTCCCCATATGGTGAATTTAGTGATGCTGCCCTGGACAGCGGGATAGCACTGCATCACTAAACTTATCCTCTGGGGACCTCATTCTGTATGGTCTCATCTTCTGGGAAGTATTTAGTCTCAAATTAACATTGTATATATAAAACTTTTTTCCCGTCTGTTCAGTTTCTATATTCACTAATGCATAATCAAGGTGACTAATGGGTTAACATCACCAGCTTCAATCTGATCCTAGGTCTCGCATAGCAGTGGAGGCCTATGCAGAATGAGGTTACCAAAGGGTGAATTTGGTGATGCTGGCCCGCTATGCGTGATAGCGTGACTAAATTCCCCCTTTGGGGACCTCATTCTGCAAATGACAGACACACAATTTCAAGGCTTGAATTATAAAGTGGTGCAATTTAACTTTTTTATTATTGCCATATCAAGAAAGGACCAATATAGAACACTCTTTAATCTCCCAAATTACTATTTCTTTGCTTCGGGGGGGGGGGGGGGGGGGGGGTGGGAGTGTGTGGGGGGTGGGGGGGGGGGGGGGGGGTGGGAGTGTGTAAAAAAATATTTGATTCGAGTTGAGGAACCCACTCATCAAAGCTCAAAGCTATCAGATATCGATTTTTGAAATTTGTCGGCCTAGCAAATAATAGTCAAGCCTATGGTCTTGGACCAATTGCTGATGAAGATGGATAACTCAAAAATCAAGTGGCTTTGGGTGTTAGATATTTAACAATCCGGCCAAATTTCGTTGAACAAAATGTTGATAAATAACACTTATTGGGCTATTTTATACTATAGTTGACAGTGTTTAGCATTATTTTTTTGGCAATTAATTGATTCTGATAACTGAAGCAGCATTTCAAAAAATGTTTTTGTAATCTGATGATATGGGGACCATCAAATCAGATTGAGTACCTTTAATATTCCAAAACATACCAAAGAAGAAAAGATATCTTTGTTTTTTCTTCGGATGCAATGAATTATATGGCTTCAATCAGGAACGTGGCTAGAGGGTCTCCATGGGAGTGGCCACTTTCGCACTTTGAAGTTTCCAAATTCTATTTGCCCCCCCCCCCCCCAGTCATGAAAGGGGTATGTAGTCTAAAATTTCCAACTAATGTTGTGTCAGACATTACATTTCCAACTGTTGAAAATTTTGACCAAAGTTGGGGGGTCCCTGTCACCACATAGCTAGCTTCAACCAGGATTTCCGAGACATATAAATTGTGTGTATACATATGAGTATTTCATGTAATTATTGAGCTAATTTAATTTCTTGAACATATTTTCATCTCTTAGACATGACCAATCTGATAAATTACTAAGTTTAGTCTGAACACTGGGGATTGTGAGTCAATTTGAACCATTTACATAACAACAATAAGGATGTGATTTCCTTCTCTGTAATTAACATGTTTTCAAACTGACCAAATGGAACATTTTCACATAATTACCATACATGTAAGTACACAATAATTGCCTATCTATCGAAAATATTTAATGGATATCCTTCTCTATTGAACAGTAATGACCATTAGGATGTGATTGCCTTCTCTCTTTGAAAACATTTTGAGGGAATTGCCTGAGAACACATATTTTTTTAATGTATTTGGCCTTAATTACATTATTATAAGTATTACCATTTGTCATTAAGAGTTCATTTGTGGGGTCCTGATGGCTCAGTTCACTAAAGAAATTTTCAGTTCTCTCTATTGCACATGGTTTACAGAATGACCACAAGGATGTGATTGCCTTCTCTATTGAACAGGTTTACAGAACGACCACAAGGATGTGATTGCCTTCTCTATTGAACAGGTTTACAGAACGACCACAAGGATGTGATTGCCTTCTCTATTGAACAGGTTTACAGAACGACCACAAGGATGTGATTGCCTTCTCTATTGAACAGGTTTACAGAACGACCACAAGGATGTGATTGCCTTCTCTATTGAAACAGGTTTACAGAACGACCACAAGGATGTGATTGCCTTCTCTATTGAACAGGTTTACAGAACGACCACAAGGATGTGATTGCCTTCTCTATTGAACAGGTTTACAGAACGACCATAAGGATGTGATTGCCTTCTCTATTGAACAGGTTTACAGAACGACCATAAGGATGTGATTGCCTTCTCTATTGAACAGGTTTACAGAACGACCATAAGGATGTGATTGCCTTCTCTATTGAACAGGGTTTACAGAACGACCATAAGGATGTGATTGCCTTCTCTATTGAACAGGTTTACAGAACGACCATAAGGATGTGATTGCCTTCTCTATTGAACAGGTTTATAGAACGACCATAAGGATGTGATTGCCTTCTCTATTGAACAGGTTTACAGAACGACCATAAGGATGTGATTGCCTTCTCTATTGAACAGGTTTACAGAACGACCATAAGGATGTGATTGCCTTCTCTATTGAACAGGTTTACAGAACGACCATAAGGATGTGATTGCCTTCTCTATTGAACAGGTTTACAGAACGACCATAAGGATGTGATTGCCTTCTCTATTGAACAGGTTTACAGAACGACCATAAGGATGTGATGACGGAGATTGAAGAACAGCTGTATGGGATCCATGCTCAGGCTCGACGCGAGAAGGAAATAGAAGAGAAGGTTGAACAAATGGAGGTTACTAAGGAGAAGGTGGAGCCTAAGCCGTTCATTGTGGTGGATCGAGTAGACGCAGGCTCCTCCTGCATCTGCAGCTGTAAGTAAAGCTGTTTTTGTCACTTTCGTAAGTTTTATAGAGTTATCTATCATGGATACATTAATTTACAAGATTTAACCTCTTTCACTGCAGAATGACGGCATGTGCTGAGCCATTGACATTCTGGCCTTTTTTTCAGTGGAAAAATAAAATGGAAATGTTGCGAAAACCATACAACTGACTTCATACAAAGGCTATTATCATACACAATCAAGGAATCTCATACATATCTTTAGAATGTCGAAATCACTGATTCAATAAATTACACTAATTTCTGAGTTCTCCCTTAGGAATGATGGTCACCTGCTTGGTATGGATGTATATACGTGACATTTTAGATCCATACTCAGTACAGACGTACAGTATTACCCTAAATAATTGACTCCTTAACCACAGCAGAATTATGGGTAACTTTTCAGGATTTAGTCGGAAATATGGCTTGTTGCCATTCATCGGAAAGCTCTCACTGAGATCTTTCCGATGAATGACAACAAGCCATATTTCCGATTAATCCTGAAAAGTTACCCATAATTCTGCTGTGTTTAAGGAGTCGATTATTTAGGGCATTACTGTATAGTAGCCAAGAGGTTAACAGTTTAAGCCTTTCTGTGCACATATCATTCACTAGTTCCTTTGGACATGTTTATGATAGACGCCTACGCCGATTAATTAGAGCATTACTGTATCTCATTGATTTCAAATTTTGGTTTATGGATTACTCACTTGACAATATAGGTCAAGTTGAATGTGGGTGCGGTCCGCCCATTTTTATGGTCCTTGTCGACATACATGTAGAATTTACAGATTATTTTGGTTTATGGATGACAACTTTAGTTTCAATTATCAGTTTGTTTTCAAATTTAGTATATGGATTACTCACATGAAAATACAGGTCGTGTTCGAATTTGCATTAGGTCCATTCATTTTTACGGGAGTTATGGCCCTCGTTGACTTAAATTTATCCGATTATTTTGGTTTGCGGATGATAACATGATTTTACCCAGAATTGACTTATTATTATTCTGATGTTTAATTCAAATAAAACTAGGTGTGTTAACAACTTACATAGTTGGAAGAAAAGTTTTTTTCAATTGTTTTCCGAGAATAAAATTCTTCATTTCTTAAAAAGTCAAATAAAGCCATGAGTCATTATTCAGGGGACATGTGGCCTAGATAATTTTATTTTTCCATATTCATGTTCAGGGGCCTTGTGGTTGGAGATCAAGTTACCACTATTTGGATCGGTCACAGTAGAAAATTTCCAGAGCTTACAGAACATCGGAGCTGCTGTCAAACACAGTCAGGGAGTAAGTTTCTAACTGAAATAATTGAAATTTTTGAAATTAACGAATCTACAGAAATAAGATAATTTATCATTTGTGAGTCAACCCTTTCTATGCTGCATTGATTCTCCATCTCAGTTATAAAAGTACACATTTATTATTCACCTGGAGGGGTTTTCAGTGAAAATAAGAAGACCAAATTATGACAAAAAGATGTTACAATTCATATTCTTTGGTGGAAAATTTCAGATAATAAGCACTATATATAGTCGTTTGTTGAACTTATTATTTAAAGATTTCCTAATGGAACTACTCATCAATGAGTATTCAGTATAGAAAGGGTTAAATACCAAGATGAATAAAAATAACGATTATCGATTCTCGCTACAATTTGTGTGTAATAAATTTGCTAACTGGAAATTATATTATTAATGTTGCACTGAGGTGAGTTAGCTATTGTCTATGTATTAAAGGTACTCAATCCGATCAGATGCTCCTAAATTACTATTTCTTTGGCTTCGGGGGTAAAAAATATTTGATTCGAGTCGAGGAACCCACCCATCAAAGCTCAGAGTGATCAGATATCGATTTTTCAAGTTTGCTATTTCTCGAGTCTGCAGTAATAACTGGCCCAGAAACACGTGGTCAACCGGATGGTCAAGCGGATGAAGATGGATAACTCTAAAATCAAGTGGTTATTATTACCACTTGATTTTAGAGTTATGAATCTTCATCTGCAAGACCGTCTGTTTGACCACATGTTTCTTGGCCACTTATTACTGCAGATCTCCAGAAATAACAAACTTCAAAAATTGATATCTGATCACTCTGAGCTTTGATTGGTGAATTCCTCGACTCGAATCCAATAATTTTTACCCCCGAAGCCAATGAAATAGTAATTAGTAGCGTCTGATCGGATTGAGTACCTTTAATTAAGACGATGCAGATATGCTTTTTTCAGCATTGATGTCCATGGTAAAAATTTATCACAACCCCAATACATGTAATTCTTAATCCTATAAAAAGGATTAAGTATTATTGGGGGTGGGGTAAATTTTTGTTCTGGGGACCTGTGGGTAAATTTTCAAACATTAAATCCTTCAAAAAAAAATTAAGGTGCATTTTCAAACTAGGGAATTCATTGAAAAGCTAGAGTACTAAACTAGTCCAAGTACCAGCTTTGAAATAGTGTGACTGTCATTTGCAGAATGAGGGCCCCCAGAGGTAGTCCAAGTCTGCTAGTACTAACACCAGCTAAAATTTTGGGATAGCGAGATATCTTAGCTGGTTTTAGTACGAGCAGACTTGGACTACCCCAGAGGGTGAATTTAGTGAAGCTATCCTGTACAGTGAGATAATGTCACCAAATTCACCCTCTGGGAACCTCATTATGCTGAGGCCTCAACTGCTATGGGAGACATAGCACCAGATTGAAGTTTCCCTTTTGAAGTTGTGATCAATTTGGGACATTTTACGTTCGTTCGGAGCATAGCATGCGAGATAACTCAATTAGAAAATTCTAAAAATTGTTGCATCATATAAGAAAACATTGATATAAAATAAATATTAATTGATAGAAGAATTTCCGGACAGGTGTCTTTGACACATATCTATTATTTTATACCCCGGAAACTATATAAAACATATTTCGGATAAAATATATTTCGGAATATAATTCACCACGGAAGAGACAGACTATCTTTAACCCTTTACCCAACAAACTGGCCAAAACCGGCCAAATAAAGCTTCAACAGCCTAAATTATCTTCGGTCTGTCTCAATAGAACCATACAAATATGGATATCATTGGAACCGGCTCCTTGACCACATTGTGATAGTTACAGTTAGCCCAGTGCCAATGCATTCTCTTATATATGCGAGTCGACCATAGGTCGCCTCGCATATATAAGAGAATGCATTGGCCTAAACGAAATCTTTTTTTAACACTTTTTACCACTTTTTCTTACATTCTTTAACAATTTTATAATTTTTAATGTGTTAAGCCAATGCATTCTATTATATATGCGAGGCGACCTATGGTCGACTCGCATATATAAGAGAATGCATTGGCACAGGGCCGTTCTGTTGGGTAAAGGGTTAAAAACATCTCCATGAATGTTTTGACAGAAAATGTTTATCATAAATTATCTTCAGCAACATCGTGGGGTATATGTGACCCGCCATATCAAATCCAGTCGTAAGTCGGGATTGTTTTACCCTGTGCCAATGCATTCTCTTATATATGCGAGTCGACCATAGGTCGCCTCGCATATATAAGAGAATGCATTGGCCTAACAATTTTGTATCATTTTTTTTAAATAAATGTTTCTTACAATTTTTAGGACATAAAATAAAAAACATCCATTACCCTGCAGGGAGCCCCACACATATATAGAAGCATATAGAAGAGTGTCGTCTGCTCATGTTTGTCTGGGGCTCTGTATGGGTGAAATTATAAAATTGTTAAAGAATACAAGAACAAATTATTAAAATTGTAAAAAATTGTTAGGCCAATGCATTCTCTTATATATGCGAGGCGACCTATGGTCGACTCGCATATATAAGAGAATGCATTGGCACAGGGTAAAAAAATCCCGGCTTACGACTGGATTTGGTATGGCAGGTCACATATGGAGATTTAATACCTGGATATCAATTTTGAACCCCCAAGGCGGAGGCGATGGGTTCAAAAAGAGACATCCATGTATTAAATCGCCATGTATCCCACGAAGTTGCTGGAGATAATGATTTTGTCCCCACAATAATAGCCATGCAGCCTCTATTTAAAGCCCACTTAATTTTCGAGTCACCGATTATATTTTTACAGTGCCTTGATATACGGTTTTAATAACAATCTATGCCATAAATATGATTAAAATACTATAATTCATCACCATTTGGAACGTCTCAGAAGGTGCCAATAGAGTAATAGAAAATAGCTGAAATCATAAAATAATTTCCCCCGTTATCTGCCGTTATGGCTCCCAGAATGCAACAGAATTCATACTATAGTTTATTTTCATTGGAAGGAGAATAACTCTATATCTAAATATGTAGAGTTTTTCCCCTTCCATTGAAAATAATTTACTTTGTGCAGAAACTTGATCACAGAACAGACGGTAGTATCTCATCAAAAACAACATGTTCACAGTTTATTACATCAAATAAGTTGAAAATACAATGTTTTGGAGCTTCATCTTTCAAATGGTATATAATAGGCATATATTTTATATAATGTGATCTGGGGGTTCGAAAATTAGATGGGCCTTTAAGTGTGATTTTCATAGGTTCTCTCAATGCCCTAAGTAATCGACCTCTTAACCAAAGCAGAATTATGGGTAACTTTTCAGGATTTGTCGGAAATATGGCTTGTTGCCATTCATCGGAAAGCTCTCAGGGTTAATTCATGCCAATAAGAATAATTCAGTAGCCGACCTATGGATCCGGTGTCAGGTGATGTCAAACTCGCATGCTAGAGCAACTTCACGATTTGTGGAAACTGCCAGTTCAAGGGTAATTCATACACCCCTGATGTTTCACGTGCTCACATATACCCCTATTTGGCACACATTTTCTTAAACCCCACTGTCAAGGGTGACAGCATTATTTGAACGTGGCATTGTAGCCAATCAGGTTAATAGTTACAACCTCATGTTGGGACAAGGAAATATAATACTCTTGTTTACCCTTTCAGAGGCCACTAGCTGTGTGGGTTATCAGAGATGGACAACAGGTTAAATTATCGCTTACACCACAGCCATGGTCAGGGAAAGGTCTGCTAGGGTAAGTTATTTCTACCCCCTCCAGCCTGCCCCTTACACCACAGCCATGGTCAGGGAAAGGTCTGCTAGGGTAAGTTATTTCTACCCCCTCCAGCCTGCCCCCTTACACCACAGGCATGGTCAGGGTAAGGTCTGCTAGGGTAAGTTATTTCTACCCCCTCCAGCCTGCCCCCTTACACCACAGGCATGGTCAGGGTAAGGTCTGCTAGGGTAAGTTATTTCTACCCCCCTCCAGCCTGCCCCTTACACCACAGGCATGGTCAGGGAAAGGTCTGCTAGGGTAAGTTATTTCTACCCCCTCCAGCCTGCCCCTTACACCACAGCCATGGTCAGGGAAAGGTCTGCTAGGGTAAGTTATTTCTACCCCCTCCAGCCTGCCCCTTACTCCACAGGCATGGTCAGGGAAAGGTCTGCTAGGGTAAGTTATTTCTACCCCCTCCAGCCCGCCCCCTTACACCACGGGCATGGTCAGGGAAAGGTCTGCTAGGGTAAGTTATTTCTACCCCCTCCAGCCTGCCCCCTTACACCACAGGCATGGTCAGGGAAAGGTCTGCTAGGGTAAGTTATTTCTAACCCCCTCCAGCCTGCCCCTTACACCACAGACATGGTCAGGGTAAGGTCTGTTAGGGTAAGTTATTTCTACCCCCTCCAGCCTGCCCCTTACACCACAGGCATGGTCAGGGTAAGGTCTGTTAGGGTAAGTTATTTCTAACCCCCTCCAGCCTGCCCCTTACACCACGGGCATGGTCAGGGAAAGGTCTGCTAGGGTAAGTTATTTCTAACCCCCTCCAGCCTGCCCCTTACACCACAGCCATGGTCAGGGAAAGGTCTGCTAGGGTAAGTTATTTCTAACCCCCTCCAGCCTGCCCCTTACTCCACAGGCATGGTCAGGGTAAGGTCTGCTAGGGTAAGTTATTTCTACCCCACCCCCTCATCTCTTCCACCACAGCCATGGTCAGGGAAAGGTCTGCTAGGGTAAGTTATTTCTTCCCCACCCCCTCATCTCTTTCACCACAGACATGGTCAGGGTAAGGTCTGCTAGGGTAAGTTATTTCTACACCCCCCCTCCAGCCTGCCCCTTACTCCACAGGCATGGTCAGGGAAAGGTCTGCTAGGGTAAGTTATTTCTACCCCACCTCCTCATCTCTTCCACCACAGACATGGTCAGGGTAAGGTCTGCTAGGGTAAGTTATTTCTACACCCCCCCTCCAGCCTGCCCCTTACTCCACAGGCATGGTCAGGGAAAGGTCTGCTAGGGTAAGTTATTTCTACCCCCCTCCAGCCTGCCCCCTTACACCACAGGCATGGTCAGGGAAAGGTCTGCTAGGGTAAGTTATTTCTACCCCTCCAGCCTGTCCCTTACACCACAGGCATGGTCAGGGAAAGGTCTGCTAGGGTAAGTTATTTCTACACCCCCACCTCATCTCTTCCACCACATACATGGTCAGGGTAAGGTCTGCTAGGGTAAGTTATTTATACACCCCCCCCCCTCCAGGCTGCCCCTTACACCACAGGCATGGTCAGGGAAAGGTCTGCTAGGGTAAGTTATTTCTACCCCCTCCAGCCTGCCCCCTTACACCACAGCCATGGTCAGGGAAAGGTCTGCTAGGGTAAGTTATTTCTACCCCCTCCAGCCTGCCCCTTACACCACAGGCATGGTCAGGGAAAGGTCTGCTAGGGTAAGTTATTTCTACCCCTCCAGCCTGTCCCTTACACCACAGGCATGGTCAGGGAAAGGTCTGCTAGGGTAAGTTATTTCTACCCCACCCCTCATCTCTTCCACCACAGACATGGTCAGGGTAAGGTCTGCTAGGGTAAGTTATTTCTACACCCCCACCTCATCTCTTCCACCACATACATGGTCAGGGTAAGGTCTGCTAGGGTAAGTTATTTATACACCCCCCCCTCCAGGCTGCCCCTTACACCACAGGCATGGTCAGGGAAAGGTCTGCTAGGGTAAGTTATTTCTACCCCCTCCAGCCTGCCCCCTTACACCACAGCCATGGTCAGGGAAAGGTCTGCTAGGGTAAGTTATTTCTACCCCCTCCAGCCTGCCCCTTACACCACGGGCATGGTCAGGGAAAGGTCTGCTAGGGTAAGTTATTTCTAACCCCCTCCAGCCTGCCCCTTACACCACAGGCATGGTCAGGGAAAGGTCTGCTAGGGTAAGTTATTTCTAACCCCCTCCAGCCTGCCCCTTACACCACAGCCATGGTCAGGGTAAGGTCTGCTAGGGTAAGTTATTTCTACCCCCTCCAGCCTGCCCCTTACACCACAGGCATGGTCAGGGTAAGGTCTGCTAGGGTAAGTTATTTCTACCCCCTCCAGCCTGCCCCTTACACCACAGCCATGGTCAGGGAAAGGTCTGCTAGGGTAAGTTATTTCTAACCCCCTCCAGCCTGCCCCTTACACCACAGGCATGGTCAGGGAAAGGTCTGCTAGGGTAAGTTATTTCTACCCCCTCCAGCCTGCCCCTTACACCACAGGCATGGTCAGGGTAAGGTCTGTTAGGGTAAGTTATTTCTAACCCCCTCCAGCCTGCCCCTTACACCACAGCCATGGTCAGGGTAAGGTCTGCTAGGGTAAGTTATTTCTACCCCCTCCAGCCTGCCCCTTACACCACAGGCATGGTCAGGGAAAGGTCTGCTAGGGTAAGTTATTTCTACCCCCTCCAGCCTGCCCCTTACACCACAGACATGGTCAGGGTAAGGTCTGCTAGGGTAAGTTATTTCTACCCCCTCCAGCCTGCCCCTTACACCACAGCCATGGTCAGGGAAAGGTATGCTAGGGTAAGTTATTTCTACCCCCTCCAGCCTGCCCCTTACACCACAGACATGGTCAGGGTAAGATCTGCTAGGGTAAGTTATTTATACACCCCCCCTCCAGGCTGCCCCTTACACCACAGGCATGGTCAGGGAAAGGTCTGCTAGGGTAAGTTATTTCTACCCCCTCCAGCCTGCCCCTTACACCACAGACATGGTCAGGGAAAGGTCTGCTAGGGTAAGTTATTTCTACCCCCTCCAGCCTGCCCCTTACACCACAGCCATGGTCAGGGAAAGGTCTGCTAGGGTAAGTTATTTCTACCCCCTCCAGCCTGCCCCTTACACCACAGACATGGTCAGGGTAAGGTCTGCTAGGGTAAGTTATTTCTAACCCCCTCCAGCCTGCCCCCTTACACCACAGCCATGGTCAGGGAAAGGTCTGCTAGGGTAAGTTATTTCTACCCCCTCCAGCCTACCCCTTACACCAGACATGGTCAGGGTAAGGTCTGCTAGGGTAAGTTATTTCTAACCCCCTCCAGCCTGCCCCCTTACACCACAGCCATGGTCAGGGAAAGGTCTGCTAGGGTAAGTTATTTCTACCCCCTCCAGCCTGCCCCTTATACCACAGACATGGTCAGGGAAAGGTCTGCTAGGGTAAGTTATTTCTACCCCCTCCAGCCTGCCCCTTACACCACAGACATGGTCAGGGAAAGGTCTGCTAGGGTAAGTTATTTCTAACCCCCTCCAGCCTGCCCCTTATACCACGGGGCATGGTCAGGGAAAGGTCTGCTAGGGTAAGTTATTTCTACACCCCCCCCTCCAGCCTGCCCCTTACACCACAGGCATGGTCAGGGAAAGGTCTGCTAGGGTAAGTTATTTCTACCCCCTCCAGCCTGCCCCTTACACCACAGACATGGTCAGGGAAAGGTCTGCTAGGGTAAGTTATTTCTAACCCCCTCCAGCCTGCCCCTTATACCACGGGGCATGGTCAGGGAAAGGTCTGCTAGGGTAAGTTATTTCTACACCCCCCCCCTCCAGCCTGCCCCTTACACCACAGGCATGGTCAGGGAAAGGTCTGCTAGGGTAAGTTATTTCTACCCCCTCCAGCCTGCCCCTTACACCACAGGCATGGTCAGGGAAAGGTCTGCTAGGGTGAATTATTTCTACCCACCCCACCCTCAATGTTGTCGCTTACACCTCAGGCATGGTCAGGGAAAGGTCTGCTAGGGTAAGTTATTTCTACCCCCTCCAGCCTGCCCCTTACACCACAGACATGGTCAGGGTAAGGTCTGCTAGGGTAAGTTATTTCTAACCCCCTCCAGCCTGCCCCTTACACCACAGGCATGGTCAGGGAAAGGTCTGCTAGGGTAAGTTATTTCTACCCCCTCCAGCCTGCCCCCTTACACCACGGGCATGGTCAGGGAAAGGTCTGCTAGGGTAAGTTATTTCTACCCCCCTCCAGCCTGCCCCTTACACCACTGGCATGGTCAGGGAAAGGTCTGCTAGGGTAAGTTATTTCTACCCCACCCCCTCATCTCTTCCACCACAGACATGGTCAGGGTAAGGTCTGCTAGGGTAAGTTATTTCTACACCCCCCCCCACCTCCAGCCTGCCCCTTACACCACTGCCATGGTCAGGGAAAGGTCTGCTAGGGTAAGTTATTTCTACCCCCCTCCAGCCTGCCCCTTACACCACTGGCATGGTCAGGGAAAGGTCTGCTAGGGTAAGTTATTTCTACCCCACCCCCTCATCTCTTCCACCACAGACATGGTCAGGGTAAGGTCTGCTAGGGTAAGTTATTTCTAACCCCCTCCAGCCTGCCCCTTACACCACAGGCATGGTCAGGGAAAGGTCTGCTAGGGTAAGTTATTTCTACACCCCCTCCAGCCCGCCCCCTTACACCACGGGCATGGTCAGGGAAAGGTCTGCTAGGGTAAGTTATTTCTACACCCCCTCCAGCCTGCCCCTTACACCACGGGCATGGTCAGGGAAAGGTCTGCTAGGGTAAGTTATTTCTACCCCCTCCAGCCTGCCCCTTACTTAAAGATCTGCTAGGGTGAATTATTTCTACCCACCCCACCCTCATTGTTGTCGCTTACACCACAGACATGGTCAGGGAAAGGTCTGCTAGGGTAAGTTATTTTCTACTAAATGAATTCTCCATTTAATAATTAGTTTTATTTAGCGCTTAATCAACCAAGGCCACATTTAAAAATATTATCCATGACCCTATCCAAAATTAGAAGAATGATTAGGTAGGTAGTTAATTTGTTCTTTTTTTTGCCATTTACAAGTAAGCACCAAGCCTCCAAATAGTGTGTCTGTCATTTGCAGAATGAGGTCCCCAGAGGGTGAATTTAGTGACGCTATCCCGCATAGCGGGCTAGCATCACCAAATTCACACTCTGGGGATCTCATTCTGCTTAGGCCTGAATGAGCAGCAGCAGAATGAGGTTCCTAGAGGGTGAATTTGTTTGTTCTAGCCAACTGTGCGCGATAGCGAGACTATATTCACCCTCTGGGAACCTTATTCTGCAAATGACAGACACACATATTGCAGGCTTGGTAATCACTGGAGTGGATAGTTTTAATAACTGTTCGTATTAAAATTTAAAAATTGTATCTATTCATCTAAATAACATAACAAAAGTCATATATCATATATCTTTGAAAAAAGTTTTCATTACATTTTAATCATTCTGTTCATGTTTTATCCGGATTTAAAAAAAGAAATTATCTGGGAACCCAATAAAATATTTTGAGTATGGTTTTTTTTTTTAACCATTTCATGACTGGAGCCACCTGAAATTTTGCGAAAACCCTGTGCCAATGCATTCTCTTTTATATGAGTCCCCATAAGGCTCCTCACATATATAAGAGAATGCATAGGCCTATCAATATTTACCTTGATCTTGTAAGCCAGTGCATTCTCTTATATATGCGAGTCTCCCATAAGGCTCCTCGCATATATAAGAGAATGCGTTGGCCTAACAATATTTACATTGATCTTGTAAGCCAGTGCATTCTCTTATATATGCGAGGCTCCCTGTGGGAGACTCGCATATAAGAGAATGCACTGGCACAGGGTATTTAATGCTGCATCAACGCAGCTCCCATCTTCAGGAAAGCAACTATCACCTTCATTCTATAGTATTTTTGTTTGCCCAAAAAAACAATTCGGGGGGACTATAGAAATGAGCAGTGTCCATCCGTTTGCATGTCCATTCATCTGTCTGCATGTCTGTCAGAAACATTTGTTTTCCGGATGATAACTTGAATAGTATTTGACAGAATTTTATGACACCTGGTATGTGGCCTTCAAGGCTTCATTTGAGAATTTCCCTTATCAAGTTCGAATTTTGGATCCAGTCCGACCAAGTTATGCCCCTATCGACTTAAAATTTGCATTAAAGTACAGATCAAGTTCGAATTTGGGTTCGTTCCGACCATTTCTGATGCAGTTATGCCCCTTTGTCAACTTAGATTTTGTTGATTATTATTCTGGTATATAATCAAATATGTTAACAACATAGACAGTTGGAAGTAAAGTTTGATTCAAATATCGTTTCTAATAATGCCTCCAGTCAAGCCTTGAAATAGGGTGTCTGTCATTTGCAGAATGAGGTCCCCAGAGGGTGAATTTAGTGATGCTACCCCGCATAGCGGGCTAGCATCACCAAATTCACCCTCTGGGGACCTCATTCTGCTTACACCTCAGCAGAATGACGTTCCCAGAGGGTGAATTTGGTGATGCTAGCCCACTATGCGGGGTAGCATCACTAAATTCACCATCTGGGGACCTCATTCTGCAAATGACAGACACCCTATTTCAAGGCTTGCCTCCAGTCAAATAAAGCCACCTTATTCTGGGGATTTGTGGCTGTCTTTTATTTATGGGGGTATATAGGAATCAGCTTGTCCATCCATCTATCTATCAAGCTGTCCGTCTTCTATCGAGCCGTCCATCTGTCCGTAGACGTCTGTTTAAGCTTGGCACAAATATTTAATACCATTGGAACCTGTGCACCTGCGATTATGAGGTCCGTCCGACTTTTTTTTGTGTGGAGTTATCCCCCTTTTTCGTCTTAGACAATTTTATCAAGATGCATAATTTTTGTTTTCCTACATTCTGCAGTCAATTTTTTCGAAACAAGGCACAGATATTTAGTACCATGGAACCTGTGCATCTGCTACTATGAGGTCCATCCGACTTTTTTGTGTGGAGTTATCCCCCTTTTTTTTACTTAAAAATGTTCGCAACACTCAAATAAGTATGTCAGTCTGTCCATCTATGTGTTCGTCCGACTTACCTTTCCAGAGCATAACTTGAATGTGTTAAACATTTCCTCCACTGGCTGCCATGATATTCTTAGTCCCATTGGGACAGCCCACCTCTAATTTGTTTAATATTATACATGTATAATAACAAATTGCAATGTACTGACTATTTTGTCAAAGTATATATTTTTCTGAAAAAGAATTTTATTTTTATTTTAGATGCAATGTTGTTCCAATAAAATCCTGACCATGACAAGAATGTTCAAACGCATTGATCAATATATCTCATCATCATATTCGTGGATTGGAGGACAAGTGAAGTGGAATAATTCTGAGAACATCCTGTGGTATACTGAATTATACGATAGTGCTACACGAGTTTCTCAGATTGACGTTACTGCCAGTTATTGTTAAGTCTTGTTTAAAAAAAAGTGTCATCTCATAAGAAGTGACTGTAGTTACGTTGTATAACACCTACCTATATTTCCCTAGGAATTGTGGCGAGGGTTCATGCTGCCTTTTGCCAAATGCAAAAATGATTCACAGTTGGCAAAATATATTTTCATATATCAAATATTTTGGCAAGAGACTATATAAATCAATTTCTCAAGAAAGTTGTTGAAAAAATTGAATGCTCAATACCATTCATTTCAAAGTATAGAGGTGTGAATTATTAATAATTATCTGCTTTTCTATCGATATCAAATGTCATTCAAACAGCGATTGTCAAAATAGTCAAAATATAATACTCAATGTTGCGGAATCTGATAGCATTTGCAACTTCTAAAACAATTGGGCAAAAATGATATTCATGTGGCAAATATTTGGTGAAAGTAAATTTTGGGCTGATTGTGGCTACACTTATAGTAAACCAAACAGCATAGTAATGGCTTTATCAGCAAAAAATGCTTATAATGTTTTCATGTATTGCAGTCTTTGATTATCGGAGCCATTTAGATTGGAAATCTTCTTTGTGAAACTTCAAAGCATCGACTATACCAGCCATGGAAAAATAGCATCCAGTATAGAGATAGCCATGTTCTATTTTCACATGGAATCCATGAACCAGTTCCCAACGGTTTCAAAAATCGATAGTTATACATGAAATGTACTATATTATAGTCCATATTATATGTGACCAGTGTACATGTAGTGCATCAGTGTGAGTGTTGGTGATAAGCCGTATTGACAGATTTACAAATCGGTGCATGCAGATCACCTCCCCCAGAATTGTGCTCTGCAGAAGGAAAGGCTGCAGCGTAACAACCATGCATGCCGATTTACACAGGTTGCCTATCATTGACAGGATATCTTTTACAGATGCATTTATCTGAATTAATGCTCCTAACTTACTATTTCTTTGGCTTCGGGGGTAAAAAATATTTTATTCGAGTCAAGGAACGCACCCATCAAAGTTCAGAGTGATCAAATATTGAATTTTGAAGTTTGTTATTTCTCAAGATGTGCAATTATATGTGGCCCAAAAATTCGTGGTCAAATGGACGGTCTCGGAAAAAATTGCGAATGAAGATTGATAACTCTAAAATCAAGTGGTAATATGGCCAATTTTTGTGATACTTAAGTCATAACACCGCCATGTTTTGTTGAACAAAATGTTGTTAAATAAAAAAATTGGGGAAATTTTATACCATAGTTGACAGTGGTTAGCATTATTTTGTTGCAATAAATCGATTCTGATAACTGAAGAAATTGTTGTAACTTGATGATATGGGAACCATCTGGTCAGATTAAGTACCTTTAATATCGCTATACATTTGAAGTCTTCACACAGGGGAAGCCTCCTTCCAAATCTGGTGACTGTTAAGTCTTAAAGGGGGACTGTGCACTAAATCCGGTCATTTATGGGACTATCTCATTTTATACTCAACAGAAAATATGCAACAAATGAATGTATTTGAGCCATGGATTAGTGTAAAATACACTTGTGTGCCCTCGAGTCATAAACTCATTGTTATTATAAATAACATGTTGTTTGCATCATTCGTAGAACACATGAGTGTATTTTGAGCTAATTCATGGCTCAAATTCATTCATTTGTTGCATAATTCTGTTGAGTATAATAGGAGATGGTCCCATAAACGACAGACTTTAGTGTACAATCCCCCTTTAAGCCTGGAAATATAGAACTGTCATTGTGGAAATCTTGCTTGCTCACAGACTTCAAATATTCACTAAAACTGTTTTTTCCCCACCACATTATCCAGACCCCAATAAATAGAATAACAAAAACTTATTTTTTTTTAGAAATCCACAAATCTATAGTTTATTTTTCTTATGTGCATGTTATAATATTTATTTTTAATATGTAAAGAGCTTATGGCCCCTCACGGAGGATCTTGCTATTATAAATATTATTATTATTATTTCCAGTGACCAATATAGAGATTTATAGTCTGTTGATGCTTTGAAGTGGGACAATAAAGATTGATTATCTCTTCCTATAACATTTTATATACAGTAATGCCCTAAGTAATCGACTCCTTAAACACAGCAGAAGCCATATTTCCGACTAAATCCTGAAAAGTTACCCATAATTCTGCTGTGTTTAAGGAGTCGATTACTTAGGGCATTACTGTAGTTTCCGGGTATAAAATAATAAGTACAATTCGAAAACACCTTTCTGGAATCGCTTCTATCAATTACTATTGATAATATCGATATTGTCTTTTGTCAATTGGGGCATTTTTGTCACTATTTTTAGAACAGACACCATGAAGGTTCACGTGATCTCAGATAGAGATAGAGTTCTCCCACGTTCTATGCTCTGCAAGCCGTAAATGTCCCAACTTGATTGTATGTATTATACCAGAATATTGGAAACAAAATCAATAATAATTGATAGAAGTGTTTCCAGACAGGGGTGTTCAATTCATATCTATTATTTTATAACCTGTAATATATATAAAACTTGTCTAGGAAGAGACAGAGCATCTTTAACCCTTGCTATACTAAAGCATCATTGATGAGTAGTTTTCCCATAGGAAATGTTAATAAGTTTAAAGGTACTCAATCCGATCAGACGCTCCTGGTTATTATTATCACTTGATTTTAGAGTTATCCATCTTCATCCGCAAGACCGCAAAATCGATATCTGATCACTCTGAGCTTTGATGGGTGGGTTCCTCGACTCGAATAAAATATTTTTTACCCTTGAAGCAAAAGAAATAGTAATTTAGGAGCGTCTGATCGGATTGAGTACCTTTAACCCTTTCTATACTGAAGCATCATTGATGAGTAGTTATCCCATAGGAAATGTTCAGGTAATAAGTTTTGGCAGCCATTTTGAGACAAAGCGCCAATTTGGGTTTCATTGAATTGGAATATTTATAGATATTGGTATGCCCAACTTACATTGTACAGTTCTGTCCATTTCTTGTTGATATATGACTGTAATCACAATGGAGAGTTTTGTGGAATTTTATACCGCGTTCTGTAAAATCGAATTTTTGAGGGTGTAGATGAGTCTGGGACCCCATTTATGGTATCTTTCATTGCTCCAATGATGAATTAACATGAATATGACTAATCAATGTCGCCAGTCTGAACCATTATCAAACAACAGGAATTGATCTTTAAGATATTAGGCAAAAACTTCAAATGTTCTAGTTTAGGCCGCCATTTTGGCGGCCATCTGGGACGATGGGTTCCATTTTTGCCATAAACAGGTGGCACAACATTTTACCTTTGCAAAAATGTATACATTTGTATACATATGACAACATTTGTTCTCACTGTTATCGAATTAATCTCAGTCAGAGTATCTTTTGACTAACGGCAGCCATGTTGGACGCCATGTTGGATCCTGAATTTTGCCCAAAGCGGATTTTAGCGGATTTTGGATATGTTATACACGAGATTCTCCCGCGTCGAATGACACCAAAACGGCTTCTATACCAATTTCTTCCGGGTCGAACCCTTTGACGACCACACTACTATTGCCATGGCTTGCTATCCGTTGTGCGTGTGTGTACTCGTCAACAATTTCCTTTAGCATGGGTCGTACAGGTCGTACCTTTGGTCGGATCATTATGAAATTTGTCATGGCTATTGACATTGACATGTAGATAGGAACGAGTCATTTTGGGGTCATTCGGCAAAAAAACATGGCCGTGTCGGCCATCTTGGATTTCAAAATTCAATCCATTAGCACGGGCTACAGGTCGTACTGTTCATCCGATCATCATGAAATTTGTCATGGATATTAATATTGATATGTAGATGGGAACGAGTCATTTTGGGGTCGTTCAGCCAAAATACATGGCCGCCAGCAGCCATCTTGAATTTTACTCTTTGTATGACTAAATTCTTTGGCACGGGCTACAGGTCGTACCTTTGGTCGGATCATTATGAGATTTGTCATGGCTGTTGACATTGACATGTAGATGGGAACGAGTAATTTTGGGGTCATTCGGCATAAAAATATGGCCACCAGCAGCCATATTGGATTTCAAAATTCAATCCATTGGCACGGGCTACAGGTCGTACTGTTCATCTGATCATCATGAAATTTGTCATGGATGTTGATATTGACATGTAGATGGGAACGAGTCATTTTGGAGTCATTCGGCCAAAAAACATGGCCGCCAGCAGCCATCTTGATTTTTACTCTTTGCATGTTGTATCTTTGGTCGGATCTTCATGAAATTCGTCATGGATGTTAACAATGACATGTAGATGGGAACGAGTCATTTTGGGGTCATTCGGCCAAAAAAACATAGCAGCGATCTTTAATTTGACTCTTTGCATGACTAAATCCTTTGGCATGGGCTACATGTCGTACCTTTGGTCGACTCTTCATGAAATTTGTCATGGATGTTAACAATGACATGTAGATGTGAATGAGTAATTTTGGGGTCATTTGGCAAAAAAACATGGCCGCCAGCGGCCATCTTGGATTTCAAAATTCAGTCCATTAGCACGGGCTACAGGTCGTACTGTTCATCTGATCATCATGAAATTTGTCATGGATGTTAACATTGACATGTAGATGGGAACGAGTCATTTTGGGGTCATTCGGCAAAAAAACATGGCCGCCAGCGGCCATCTTGGATTTCAAAATTCAATCCATTAGCACGGGCTACAGGTCGTACTGTTCATCTGATCATCATGAAATTGTCATGGATGTTAACAATGACATGTAGATGGGAACGAGTCATTTTGGGGTCACTCGGCAACAGAACATGGCCACCAGCGGCCATCTCGGATTTCAAAATTCAATCCATTAGCACTGGCTACAGGTTGTACTGTTCTTCTGGTCATCATGAAATTTATCATGGATGTTAACAATGACATGTAGATGGGAACGAGTCATTTTGGGGTCATTCGGCCAAAAAACATGACCGCCAGCAGCCATTTTGAATTTACACTATACATGACTAAATCCTTTGACACAGGCTACAGGTCGTATCTTTTGTCGGATCATCATGAAATTTGTGATGGATGTTAACATTGACATGTAAATGGGAACGAGTCATTTTGGGGTCATTCGGCAAAAAAACATGGCTGCCAGCGGCCATATTGGATTTTACTAGGCCTTTCAACTTTCCACATTCCAAATCACTCCATTGACTGTAACACATGAAATTATTCCATTTCCAAGTTCAGCTACAGTGTCATTGACACTTTCATTTAAAATTACTTGAAACATAACAAAAGATTTTGGACCGATTTAAACAAATTTGTTGTTGTTACTCGAAAGGGCACTAATTATTTCTTCACGCGATTTTCCCGCTGCATGTCATGTATGTCACCCGTCATTTTTGACGGACAATCCCCTTGTAATGTAATAAACGGTAACACATCTGACAGGGTCAGCGAGAATCACACATAACCCTCATGATTGACAGTAACAAGTCAGAATGGAGGATTGACTGACGGATTATAAAGCTTTTCAGTTTGTCAACTTGTGTATTGTGAAAGAAAAACAGGGACCTGGTAACATGGGGGTTTGGGGGTCTGACCAATTTCTAACTAATTTCATACCAAAAATACCAGCAGCCATCTTGAATTTTACTCTTTGCACGACTAAATCCTTTGGCACGGGCTACAGGTTGTATCTTTTGTCGGATCTTCATGACATTTGTCATGGATGTTACCAATGACATGTAGCTGGGAACGAGTCATTTTGGGGTCATTCGGCATAAAAATATGGCCGCCAGCAGCCATCTTGGATTTCAAAATTCAATCCATTAGCACGGGCTACAGGTCGTACTGTTCATCTGATCATCATGAAATTTGTCATGGATGTTAATATTGACATGTAGATGGGAACGAGTCATTTTGGGGTCATTCGGTCAAAAAACATGGACGCCATCTTGAATTTTACGCTTTGCATGACTAAATCCTTTGGCACGGGCTACAGGTTGTATCTTTGGTCGGATCTTCATGAAATTTGTCATGGATGTTAACAATGACATGTAGATGGGAACGAGTCATTTTGGGGTCATTCGGCCAAAAAACATAGCAGCCATCTTGAATTTTACTCTTTGCATGACTAAATCCTTTGGAATGGGCTACAGGTCGTACCTTTGGTCGACTCTTCATGAAATTTGTCATGGATGTTAACAATGACATGTAGATGGGAACGAATCATTTTGGGGTCATTCGGCCAAAAAATATGGCCGCCAGCAGCCATCTTGAATTTTACTCTTTGCATGACTAAATCGTTTGGCATGGGCTACAGGTCGTACCTTTGATCGACTCTTCATGAAATTTGTCATGTATGTTAACAATGACATGTAGATGTGAATGAGTCATTTTGGGGTCATTTGGCAAAAAAACATGGACGCCATCGGCCATCTTGGATTTCAAAATTCAATCCATTAGCACGGGCTACAGGTCGTACTGTTCATCTGATCATGATGAAATTTGTCATGGATGTTAACAATGACATGTAGATGGGAACGAATCATTTTGGGGTCATTCGGCCAAAAAATATGGCCGCCAGCAGCCATCTTGAATTTTACTCTTTGCATGACTAAATCGTTTGGCATGGGCTACAGGTCGTACCTTTGATCGACTCTTCATGAAATTTGTCATGTATGTTAACAATGACATGTAGATGTGAATGAGTCATTTTGGGGTCATTTGGCAAAAAAACATGGACGCCATCGGCCATCTTGGATTTCAAAATTCAATCCATTAGCACGGGCTACAGGTCGTACTGTTCATCTGATCATCATGAAATTTGTCATGGATGTTAATATTGACATGTAGATGGGAACGAGTCATTTTGGGGTCATTCGGTCAAAAAACATGGCCGCCAGCAGCCATCTTGAATTTTACGCTTTGCATGACTAAATCCTTTGGCACGGGCTACAGGTTGTATCTTTGGTCGGATCTTCATGAAATTTGTCATGGATGTTAACAATGACATGTAGATGGGAACGAGTCATTTTGGGGTCATTCGGCCAAAAAACATAGCAGCCATCTTGAATTTTACTCTTTGCATGACTAAATCCTTTGGAATGGGCTACAGGTCGTACCTTTGGTCGACTCTTCATGAAATTTGTCATGGATGTTAACAATGACATGTAGATGGGAACGAATCATTTTGGGGTCATTCGGCCAAAAAATATGGCCGCCAGCAGCCATCTTGAATTTTACTCTTTGCATGACTAAATCGTTTGGCATGGGCTACAGGTCGTACCTTTGATCGACTCTTCATGAAATTTGTCATGTATGTTAACAATGACATGTAGATGTGAATGAGTCATTTTGGGGTCATTTGGCAAAAAAACATGGACGCCATCGGCCATCTTGGATTTCAAAATTCAATCCATTAGCACGGGCTACAGGTCGTACTGTTCATCTGATCATCATGAAATTTGTCATGGATGTTAACAATGACATGTAGATGGGAACGAGTCATTTTGGGGTCATTCGGCAAAAGAACATGGCCGCCAGCGGCCATCTCGGATTTCAAAATTCAATCCATTAGCACTGGCTACAGGTCGTACTGTTCTTCTGGTCATCATGAAATTTGTCATGGATGTTAACAATGACATGTAGATGTGAATGAGTCATTTTGGGGTCATTTGGCAAAAAAACATGGACGCCATCGGCCATCTTGGATTTCAAAATTCAATCCATTAGCACGGGCTACAGGTCGTACTGTTCATCTGATCATCATCACATTTGTCATGGATGTTAACAATGACATGTAGATGGAACGAGTCATTTTGGGGTCATTCGGCAAAAGAACATGGCCGCCAGCGGCCATCTCGGATTTCAAAATTCAATCCATTAGCACTGGCTACAGGTCGCACTGTTCTTCTGGTCATCATGAAATTTGTCATGGATGTTAACAATGACATGTAGATGGGAACGAGTCATTTTGGGGTCATTCGGTCAAAAAACATGACCGCCAGCAGCCATTTTGAATTTACTCTTTACATGACTAAATCCTTTGACACAGGCTACAGGTCGTATCTTTTGTCGGATCATCATGAAATTTGTGATGGATGTTAACATTGACATGTAAATGGGAACGAGTCATTTTGGGATCATTCGGCAAAAAAACATGGCTGCCAGCGGCCATATTGGATTTTACTAGGCCTTTCAACTTTCCACATTCCAAATCACTCCATTGACTGTAACACATGAAATTATTCCCTTTCCAAGTTGAGCTACAGTGTCATTGACACTTTCATTTAAAATTACTTGAAACATAACACAAGATTTTGGACCGATTGAAACTAATTTGTTGTGGTTACTCGAAAGGGCACTAATTATTTCTTCACGCGATTTTCCCACTGCATATCATGTATGTCACCCGTCATTTTTGACGGACAATCCCCTTGTAATGTAATAAACGGTAACACATCTGACAGGGTCAGCGAGAATCACACATAACCCTCATGATTGACAGTAACAAGTCAGAATGGAGGATTGACTGACGGATTATAAAGCTTTTCAGTTTGTCAACTTGTGTATTGTGAAAGAAAAACAGGGACTCGGACCTGGTAACATGGGGGTTTGACCAATTTCTAACTAATTTCATACCAAAAATAGGTTGAAATTGTTCTCGTATAGTTTGATTTTACAACGAACTATTAGTGGGGAATTTGTTGTTTTTATACCAACAGAATTGTCTTGCCTTTGGCCATCAGTAGGAAATTTTCCAACCTTAGGTTGGGGCGGGGTGTCAGGTCGGAATTTTTTGTGCTGCGAAATCGCAGCACAAAAAATAATTTTCAGATTTCATAATTGTCTCCTACTGGGTTGAAGGGTCCTGATCTCTCCTCGGTGGCCAATCAAAAACTGCTAATTATTTGTTTTAAACCGTGGCCTTAATTTGCCTGGAGTTACACCTCTATAGATGCTAGGATTTTGCAGTGTTCAGGTTCAGATTTCAGAATGTTATCCCGCTGGTGCTGAGTGGTCCTGGTTTCTCCCGGTGGCCAGTCAAAAAATGCTAATCACTATTGTGACCGAGGGGTCCCAATCCCTCCCAGTGTCGGCACAGTGGGTACTCTAAACTCATCTTCCCTCCCCGGTAGTACGTCAAAGGCTAATGTTCATTAACAATAACCTAAATTCAAGTCTGTGAGCTGCCAGTTCGGAAATTTCAAGTCAAATGGGTGTAGTTTAGCCTGTTACAAGAGGGGTGCAGTTAGAAATTCCAAGGTGTGTACCCCCAACGAAGACCCTCTAGCCACGTCCCTGGAAAGAAATAATGGCTTAAAACCTATCCGTCATGCAAATAATTTCCGTATGCACATAATGAAGCTGGTACATAAATGTATGGATGGTATGTGAAATGGGAGGATATCTGCTAGGCTTGTATATTCAAGAACAGGCTAAATATAATAATGGATGGCACGAGAAAGGGGATGATATCTGCAAGGCATATTAAAGGGGAGGATATCTGCTAGGCATATTAAAGGGGAGGATGTCTGCTAGGCATATTAAAGGGAAGGATGTCTGCTAGGCATATTAAAGGGAAGGATGTCTGCTAGGCTTGTATATTCAAGAACAGGCTAAATATAATAATGACCAAGGTCCTAATTTATCGCAGACATATTATGGAGGGTTATTAGGGTCACAATCCTAACTTCATATTTTAATTCTAACTTAACATTTTAATTCTATTTACATTCTAGAAACATTCTAGAAACATTCTATTAACTCTAACTTAATCTTTTAATTCTTACTTAATATTTTAATTCTAACTTAACAGTTTAATTCTTATATTTTAATTCTTACTTTACATTTTAATTCTAACTTGATATTTTATATTTTAATTCCAACATTAGACCTTTTTGTAGTAGATTTAAAATATTAAAATAAAACTATTAAGTAAGAATTGAAATATTAAGTAAGAATTAAAGTATGAAGTTATAATTAAAATATCAAGTTATAATTAAAATATAAGAATTAAAATGTTAAGTTAGAATTAAAATTTTAAGTAAGAATTAAAAGACTAAGTTAGAGCTAATAAAATGTTTCTAATGTGTTTCTAGAATGTTTCTAGAAAATAAATAGAATGTAAATAGAATTAAAATATAAGAATTAAAATGTTAAGTTAAAATTAAAATGTCAAGTTAGAATTAAACTATAAGAATTAAAGTGTTAAGTTAGAATTAAACTATAAGAATTAAAGTGTTAAGTTAGAATTAAAATGTCAAGTTAGGATTGTGACCCTAATAACCCTCCATAACAAATTTCTCCTAGTTCTCATGACATGCATTTCGAAATGGAAGCAGGATCCTGGGACGGTTTAATGGGGAAAAATTTTAAGTTTTAGAACGTCCCAGAAAAATTTAGGCCTGATGCAGCCTGATGTAGAATTTATATTTTTTTTACTCCCAATGAGTTGAAAAGATGCCAAAAGGTTTCGATAAGATCACCATCAGTTGTAGTCCAAGTCTTCTTGTACTAAAACCAGCTAAGATATTGGGATGGCGAACACCAGCATCGCCATCCCAATATCTTAGCTGGTTTTAGTACAAGAAGACTTGGACTACATCAGTTGCAGATACGCAATGTCACTAACTCGCGGCCATATTGGATCTATACCAGGCCCTGTTCCGTGATTTTAGTGCTCCAGGTCAAAGTTCTGGAGTAGCATTTCCATATATGGAAGTCATGAATATTCAAAAGCTCAATATATGGAAATGCTTCTCCAGAACGTTGACCTGTAGCACTGAAACCACGGAACCGGTGCTGGATGAATCTCTGAAACCACGGAACGGAGCTGGATGAATCCAATACGACCGCGACTCGGTGATCTCGCTTATTGCTGACTATGCCACACTAAGCGCAGGTCACGTTATGTTTCGGCTCGTCACATACATGATACAACATCGAGGTACATGCAGTGCTGCTGTGAATACGGAAGTGTTTGAGTGTATTCATCATCGGACTGAAACTCGTGCTGGTGTTTGACAGTCACGACAATGTGGAGCGTTCGAGTTCTCACCCGGAAGGTGCTCGCCGCGAGGGATTACATTTACCCTTACGTGGATTATTCGCTGGGACGTCCGCCGGCAGGAGTAACCGACATGTGAGTATTATGTATTATTATCCATGTATCATTATTACCAGGGACATGTCGACATTGGGTTTGGAGGGATGGTGTAACCCGGCCACTTTGGTCAAAATTTTTAAAAGTTGGAAATTCCATGCCTCACAGCATTAATTTTGTTGGAAATTGTGCACCACACATATATGAATATAGGCTGAAATTGTTCTCATTGTTTGATTTTCCAACCAATAATTCATCTATATTTAGGCCATATAACCTTGGAGTTAGATCTGGTTCAAATCCGTCCGGAAATTTCAAGGTCCCCCACCCCCCCCCCCAAACTAATACCCTCCAGTAATGTTTCAAAGATAATTTCAGCCCAAAAATGTGGAGTGTGTTTCAGTGTAACTTTACTTTTTAGACAATGTTTCCCGCAAGTTAATCGTTAAGTTTAAATCTAGTTCTTAGTCATCATCTTAACTTCCTTTACCTTATTACTATGCTTTTTAAATTTTACATTTCAATGTTATTTTTGTCGCGCTTTGTTGTAAAGCGCATTGAAACTTTATTGTATAATGCGTTTTTAAATGTATATAATAATAATAATAATAATAATAATTGTGCACAAAAAAACTTCCTGTTTCGAAGTCGACCATGTGCTCAAATTTAGCCAAAGTTTTAGTTGGATATATATTTATAAATACAATGTATTCCATTAATATACCTACATGATCTCTGTGTTTTTGTATATACTAGAGAACAGTTTTTCACATGGAACTATCTCAAAAAAGTTCTCAAATCGATTCGAATCGATGGTCCCCATATCATCAGATTCCAACAACAACAACAATTTTTGAAATGCCGCTTCAGTCATCTGAATCGATTAATTGCCCACAAATAATGCTAACCACAGTCAACTATAGTATAAAATAGCCCAAAACGAACGTGTTATTTATCAACATTTGTTGAACGAAATTTGGCCGGATTGTCAAATATCAAACACCCAAAGCCACTTGATTTTAGAGTTATCCATCTCCATCCGCAATTCGGTCCGAGACCGTCGGCTTGAGGAATATATTCCAGGCCGCCAAAAATGACATATCTCGGGTAATAACAAATTTCAAAAATCGATATCTGATCACTCTGCGCTTTGATGGGTGGTTTCATCGACTCGAATCAAATTTTTTTTTACACCGAAGCCAAAGAAATAGTAATTTGTGAGCGTTAATTCGGATTATGCTTCTTTAAGTGGTTCTGCTAATTTGCTATGACGTTGGCGGGTCATGCTAAGTTGCTATGACGTTGGTGGGTCATGCTAATTTGCAATGACGATGGTGGGTCATGCTAAGTTGCTATGGCGTTGGTGGGTCCTCCTAATTTGCTATGATGTTGGTGTGTACTGCTACTTTGCTATGATGTTGGTTGCATGATCCTGCTGAATTGCTATAATGTTGTTGGGCCCGATTGAATTGCTAGGATACCGGTAGAATTATGACCCTTTTTATCCTCCACACACATCCAATAGCCCCATTGTCAAAGACTCGTCCATATCCGTTTAGCTCGGAAATAACAACTTCTGCAAATAGAGACCACATTTGCATAATGCTACAAAACGCGTTCCTGGTAACATGGTAAATGACCTTGACCCGTTATTAGTATATGGCCCAATTTGGGAGAACTCAGATATTTACAATTTTACAGATAAATACATAAATATTCAATAAATCACAATAACTGTTTATAAATAGCATTACTCAGTTCAAGTTTAACAGCAAGCCTTGAATAGTTTGTCTGTCATTTACAGAATGAGGTCCCCAGAGGGTGAATTTAGTGATGCTACCCTGCATACCGGGCTAGCATCACCAAACTCACCCTCTGGGGACCTCATTCTGCTTACACCTCAGCAGAATGAGGTTCCCAGAGGGTGAATTTGGTGATGCTATCCCGCTATGCGGGGTAGCATAACTAAATTCTCCCTCTGGAGACCTCATTCTGCAAATGACAGACACCCTATTTCAAGGCTTGTTCAACAGACAAGTTTCCCCCGTTATATGCACATAATCGATCACGTTCAAAATTAGTTCAACATGGTCATTTGTTGAACTTATTGTCTAAACATGTCCCAAGGGAACTACTCGTCAAATGAGTATTAAGTATAAAAAGGCTTAACCCTTTACCCAACAAACCGGCCAAAACCGGTCAAATAAAGCTTCAATAGCCTAAAATATCTTCGGTCTGTCTCAATAGAACCATACAAATATGGACATCATTGGAACCGGCTCCTTGACCACATTGTGATAGTTACAGTTATGCCCTGTGCCAATGCATTCTCTTATATATGCGAGTCGACCATAGGTCGCCTCGCATATATAAGAGAATGCATTGGCCTTTTGTTAACACTTTTTACCATTTTTTCTTACATTCTTTAACAATTTTATAATTTTTAATGTGTTAAGCCAATGCATTCTCTTATATACATGTATGCGAGGCGACCTATGGTCGACTCGCATATATAAGAGAATGCATTGGCACAGGGGCCCTTCTGTTGGGTAAAGGGTTAAAAGTCCACTTAATATTCGAACTCCCAGATCACATTATATAAATTATATGCCATATTATATACCATTTGAAAAAGGAAGCTGCAAAACATTGTATTTTCAAATTATTCTTTGTAATAAAATGTGAACATGTTGTTTTTGTTGAGATATCGACATCTGTTCTCTGCTAATGTTCCTGCATAGTCAATTATTTCCAATTGAAGGGGAACAACTCTATATATTTATATATATAGTTATTCCCCTTCCATTGAAAATAAACTACAGTTTGAATTATGTTGCATTCTCGAAGCCATAACGGGGGAAATGATTTTATGATTTCGTTGTTTTTCTGTTACTCTATGGGCACCTTCTGACACACAGACGTTCCAAATGGTGATGAATTATAGTATTTTAATCATATTTTATGGATATATTGTTATTAAAACCGTAAATCAAGGCACTATAAAAACAATTACTCGGTGAATCGAAAATTAAATGAGCCTTTAACATTTCTTCCACATGTAAGAATCAGACCCAGACATTTGCTGATTGGACGTAATGAAGATCGGTATCGTCTGCTTGGTGCTGGTTTGTCTGGTGGGCGTGTCACAGGGTCACTCGAGCTACCTGATCCGGATTCCTAATGGGCACACTGTACCGAGCCCGTGCGGACGAGCGACCTGGCTTGGAGTCGGTCACATGGATCCTGGAGGCGGTGGTCGCGGGAAGGGATACAACAGATTCGGAAACGTAATTATAATTACTTATATTTCCACACACAAAAAATATATACAGGTGTGATGTTAAAGACGCCCCCCATCCACAAGTGTACCAACGACGATGTTCCGGGAACATGTTTTATTTTATTTTATTTTATTTTTAGAAGGGTCACAGATGGATTTTAGCGGATATAACACCAAGTTTGGGGGAAATGGCTTCAAAAACACAATTTTTTTGTTCAAATTATCATGCAGTTTGGATGACACCTCTACCCGAAACATTATTCTACATATATGACATCCAATATATAAAATGGCGAAAAACGGTTCAAGAAAATCCAATCCCAAATTCAAATTCAAATTCAACAGTGTTCAAATGACTGTCTCCCCGTTCAAATCGAATTTGATCAAATTCTCATCAAGTAACACACATATTTCCCCCAAAATCAGGCTACCAAACCGAGAATCGCAATAATAGTGATTTAAAATAACACACATTGAGCCTATATATACGCCCTGTCACTAACTCGCGGGCATATTGGATCCACCAAGCCCGGTTCCGGTGTTTTAGTGCAGGTCAAAGTAATGGAGCAACATTTCACATAGGGAAGTCATGAATTATTCATGACTTCCATATGTGGAAATGCTAGTCCAGAACTTTGACCTGTAGAACAAATCTCTACCAGAGCGCACCAGACAACCGAGTCACCAAGGGAGGTAAACCCTGCATGGAGTTTGCTGTAGCACTGGCTATCGCCACGGAACCGGTGCTGGGTGAATCTCTGAAACCACGGATCGGAGCTGGATGAATCCAATACGACCGCGACTCGGCGATCTCGCTTATTGTCTGCTTATGACAATAAGTTCCAAAAATGATAATTAATTGTTTCCGCTACACATGTTATTAATTCTGTCGATAAAGGGATGCTGACAAACGATGAGAATTAAAAAAAAACTTTCGATTGGCTGCGAAACCGAATTAACTGATTTGCACCAATCACATTACAGCTACATGTATCGTTGTGTTTCAAGATGAAAACTGATGGATATTTCAGATTGCCTTTGTGAAATGAATAGAACCTTAATTTGTTCGAGAATACTAGAATGTGGCCGCGTTAATAACAATTTATGCCATACATTATGGTTAAAATGGTATAATGCATTACCATTTGGAACGTATGTGTCTCAGAAGGTTCCCATAGAGTATAATAGAAAATAGCTGAAATCATAAATTCATTTCCCAAGTTATGGCTCCCAGAATGCAACAGAATTCAAACTGTAGTTCATTTTCAATGGAAGGGGAATATCTCTATATCTATTTAACACAGAACAGACATCAATATCGGAACAAAAACAACATGCTCACATTTTTTACATCGAGTAAGTTGAAAATACAATATGTTGGAGCTCTTTCAAATAGTATATCATATGGCATATAAGTTATATAATGTGATCTGGGAATTAAGTGGGCCTTTAAAATGTAATCTGAACATTAAGTGGGCCTTTAAACTTGGATTGCTGTATAATATATAGTACTGATGTTAGTGGTGAAAACTAATATCCCAGGAAGCTTTAGGGCTATAGTGCTAACATATTTGATTTTTTTTTTTAATAGTGCGTTTGAAGCCATTTTCGCAAAGCTTTGTGTTATTTACTGAAAAATCCAGATGTGACACTTCTATATAAAGTGTAATAATTTGTTTAATGCTCCCGGACCCCTGTGTGATAAACCTGTGTGAAAATGTGTTAATTCCCCTGAGGTACACTATATTCGGTGATACGCTGACAAAATACTAAAAAAAAAGCTGTGACTTCCTACCGATGGGTCGGAGCGAAATGGATGCCATCGTTGACACTATACTTGTACACATTAGCACCACATGGTGACGTAGAAATCTTTCCGGTGAGGTGTATAAAGCTCGTATATTTTACACGCGCGTGTAGCCGCAAGATAAACCTACGATAAAACCGGCGGATGGTCGCCGAAAACGCGACTTGGGAATATAGTTATACACAACACCTTGCATGCTTTTTAAAGTTGCTTGCCTATACAGTTGATACGCACGCGTGTAAACTGCATGGACTTTAAAGGCATAGTCCGGTTATTCTTCAAGTGGCATACAATTTGCGAAAGTTTAAGAGTCACTTTCACTTTGACATTTTCACAGCGAATTGTCATATGTTGACTTCGTCTTTCGGTAATCGAGTCAACCGCGTTAAAAATATAGCGACAGCGGCCGTGTTGTAGAATACAAATGGCAGAAAAGTTCAGTGGAGTCGCTGAGGGGATATATTGTTGGGAGTTTATGCTGCAGCTATGATAGTATACACTCTTGATTTAACCCTTTACCCAACAGAACGGCCCTGTGCCAATGCATTCTCTTATATATGCGAGTCGACCTCGCATATATAAGAGAATGCATTGGCTTAACACATTAAAAATTATAAAATTGTTAAAGAATGTAAGAAAAAATAGTAAAAAGTGTTAAAAAAAGATTTTTTTAGGCCAATGCATTCTCTTATATATGTGAGGCGACCTATGGTCGACTCGCATATATAAGAGAATGCATTGGCACAGGGCATAACTGTAACTATCACAATGTGGTCAAGGAGCCGGTTCCAATGATATCCATATTTGTATGGTTATATTGAGACAGACCGAAGATATTTTAGGCTGTTGAAGCTTTATTTGGCCGGTTTTGGCCGTTTTGTCGGGTAAAGGGTTAATTGACGAGGGTTCATATCAGTGAAAGAAAATGGACTCGATACAATTTGAAAACTATTCCTTTAAACATATAGCCATTTGGGCATAATATGATGGGGCCATCAAGAGGGCCACCCTTATGCACATATAGAGACTAGTAAATAATTCGAATTGTAAGACGGGTATATAATTATACGCTATAAAACGTGTTTGAACTCCTGCATGAAAGTGGGCCGTTATGTAGTGAATGAGGCACGAGTGATGAACATACGAATTCAGTGCAATTAACGTATATTATACAGCGAGAGTAGATTCTGCGTGCTCGTGGTGATTGATGCTACCTCGAAAATAGGTGACATATGATGTCCCTGTGTCATTAACCATGTAACCACAGCTCATAGTTAAGTCTAAATTAGCAATTAAAATGCCGTGACTGACAGCGACAATGAAAAAAGGTATACTTGATTGCATAATTATTCTGCCGACCACGTTAAGGTGTGGAGCGATGTACTATATAAAGGTGAAACACAGAAAATATAGTTCATTCATAGTGCAGACTAGGATTCTTTATCTCGGGCGGTATGCCATTCACCTCTTTGCATCGAAACGGTATCCAGCGAATATACACAAGCAAAATTCGTTCGTTCTTTACACCCCCACACCAGCGTTTTTGAAACCAAACCTTAATAATTCGGATAATATCAGGTGGAACGTGTCGACCTTTGATGATGCTGAACAGATCCACATGGTTGGCGCAGTCGAATGCTTGCTGGTATCCAAAAAGCACACGAAAACCGGTGTGTCCTTGGAAATATAATGCCGAACCTACTTTTCAGTTTATGATGAAATTTGGTCAACAATGCCATCTATAAAACTTTCGAAAGCACACACGAGATAGCAATATGTCGATAATTATTTTTTACCTACTTTGTTTTTAATTAATGAGACAAGAGTCACTCTTAAACATTTCGATGGGATATGACCTTGTTTAATTTTATGGCATTAAATAGGATTTCGAGATAACCACATACGTGAAAGTGAATGTGACAAAATTTCAAATGACCCCCACTTTTTGTTATCTTTCGCCGCCAAGAACGAACCGAAGCAAGCGAAAAGACCAAACGAAGGAAGCGAAAAACGTATGTGGCGGAAACAGGACACCATATTAGGGTGACCTATAGATGGAGCTCTCGAATTTTTCCAAATTTCTATGAAAAACATGGCCGCCAGCAGCCATCTTGGATTTCAAATTTAAATGCATAGGCACACCCTACAGCCCGTATTTATGGCCGGATAATTTTTAGCTCAACTTGACGAAGTCAAATTTGAGCTATTTGCCATGGGTTGGCGTCGGTCGTCCGGCCGCCACTTTCACCCTATAGGTCACATCTCTCATCCGTTGTCACCAAACTTATATGATATTCGGGGGACCTCTAGATGGGATGCATGAGTAAATCCTTTGGCAAGTCCTACAGACTTCATCCGAGCATCACCAAACTTCACATGATGCTTCGGGATGACCTCTAGATGAGTGTCTCCTATTTTGACCTAAATTCGTTTAAAAACATGGCCGCCATCTTGGATTTCAAATTTGAATCCATCGGCACACCCTGGAGCCCGCATTTCACTTCCGATCGTCACCAAACTTCATATGGATCTTTGGGGTGAACTCTAGATGGGAGCCTCCTATTTTGACCGAAATTCGTTAGAAAACATTGCCACCAGCGGTCATCTTGGATTTTACTCTGTGTATGACTAAATCCTTTGGCACACCGTACATACCACACCCATTAGCCGGTCATCGCCAAATTCACATGGATCTCCGGGGTTGCCTCTAGATGGGAGCCTCCTATTTTGACCGAAATTTGATAGAAAACATTGCCGCCAGCAGCCATCTTGGAATTTACTCATTGTACGACTAAATCCTTTGGCGCACCCTACAGATCATATCCCTCATCCGATCATGATCAAACTGGACCTCAGCTGACTTCTTTATAATTTTTTTCATTGCTCAACAAACAATTAACTCCTCCTCAAGTTGAGCTACAGTGTTATCGACACTTTCATTTTGTTTTGCATTTCTCAGTTCTATATTGGTCAGGCCACTGGTCAGGCTCGCATTTTTTGACAAACGATAACCATTTGAAGTTATTTTTATCTCCTGAGTTCTTCTCTTGCATATGCATGTACATTGTAGTTTCCTACCGAATTTGTTTCTCATTTTTTTTAATCATAATATCGAATTTATCTGTCAGAAGTCATATATAAGTAGAATAGCTTGTATTGGAATCATGAATGGTGAAAAAAGATATACATACGTGTAAATCACAAGTTTAAAGAAAAAGAAGTGTTGTCAGTCAATTGTTCATAATCGTAGACCATTTTCTATTGATAGTTTTTGGATATAAACTCAGCATATATAATAAGACACCATGCACATGCTTCCGTGAATTGCTATTTATATCTAGTCGAATTAGTTTTCTTGTAACTTATATGTGTAAAAGTTTAAAAGTACTTATCTCTGGCTAATATAACGCAATCCGAAAGATCTTACCAATCATAACACATGGATACAATCGTGTATGAGGTATATGTAAATATTTCTTTTCGACAGGACTTCCGTTATCACGGCTATGCGTGGACAAAATCCCTGTGTCGGCTGGATTCTGACCAAGATGGGAAAACAAACGGCGAAGAACTAGGAGACCCGAACTGCGTATGGGTCCCAGGAGCAAGACCCACGTATCCGGCGGCGCTGTCGCACCCAGGTGAGGAGAGATAGCTGATTAAAGACCCATTTAATTTTCGAGTCGCCGATTACTTTTGATAGTGGCTTAATGTACGGTTTTAATAACAAGCTATGCCATAAAATATAATTAAAATACTATAATTCATCACCATTTCAAACCATTGTGTCTCAGAAGACGCCCATAGAGAAATAGAAAACGACTGAAATCATAGAAAGATTTCCCCCGTTAGTGCTCACATAATGAAACCGAATTCAAGCTAAAAATGTATTCTCAAAGGAAGGGGAATAACTATATCTGAATATCTAGAGTTATTCCCCTGCCATAGAAAATAATGAAACTTGAGCAACGAACACCAAGAAAAATATGTTTACAGTTTATTACATCGAATAAGTTGATAATACAATGTTTTGGAGATTCCTTTTTCAAATGGTATATAATATGGCATATATTTTATATAAAATTATCTGGGGGTTCATGGTATATAATATGGCATATATTTTATATAAAATTATCTGGGGGTTCATGGTATATAATATGGCATATATTTTGTATAAAATTATCTGGGGGTTCATGGTATATAATATGGCATATATTTTATATAAAATTATCTGGGGGTTCATGGTATATAATATGGCATATATTTTACATAAAATTATCTGGGGTTCATGGTATATAATATGGCATATATTTTACATAAAATTATCTGGGGGTTCATGGTATATAATATGGCATATATTTTATATAAAATTATCTGGGGGTTCATGGTATATAATATGGCATATATTTTATATAAAATTATCTGGGGGTTCATGGTATATAATATGGCATATATTTTATATAAAATTATCTGGGGGTTCATGGTGTATAATATGGCATATATTTTATATATAATTATCTGGGGGTTCATGGTATATAATATGGCATATATTTTATATAAAATTATCTGGGGGTTCATGGTATATAATATGGCATATATTTTATATAAAATTATCTGGGGGTTCATGGTATATAATATGGCATATATTTTATATAAAATTATCTGGGGGTTCATGGTGTATAATATGGCATATATTTTATATATAATTATCTGGGGGTTCATGGTATATAATATGGCATATATTTTATATAAAATTATCTGGGGGGTTCATGGTATATAATATGGCATATATTTTATATAAAATTATCTGGGGGTTCATGGTATATAATATGGCATATATTTTATATAAAATTATCTGGGGGTTCATGGTATATAATATGGCATATATTTTATATAAAATTATCTG
>CP136068.1:147322022-147363264 GCA_032622095.1 Siphonodentalium dalli | reverse complement strand
TCAATACGATAGTTGACTGTGGTTAGCATTATTTTGGTGCAATTAGTCGATTCTGATAACTAGGAAAATGTGCGATTGCTGGTCTAAACACAACATATTCTCCACCAGTTACTGATTGGAAATTCAAACATTAGAGCAATATACGTGTTATTACGCCACATGTGGTGTAAGTGTGTTTCGGAGATTTTGATATTCTGTGGTCGACTGGGCGAATGCATTGTGGGAGATTTTTTTTTTGTACCTTACTCAATCGTACCGATAGAACCACGTAGATGCTGAAATTGTAAAGTTAACACCACCGGTGTATAATATGTGTTTGAAAATATGACTCAATCGTATCGATAGTCAGGACAGGCTGAAATTGTAAATTCAAGTCACCGGTGTAATAATATGTTGTTGAAAATATAAATAATCTGATAGCCTGAAAATAATGTATAACCCATTGGGAGCCCCTGGTGTAATGAAGTGAATTATGGGTTTGTACCGATGGATGTATCGTGACTCGACTCGTTTTCGTGGTCATATAGGCCCTATATATAACCTATGATCACGAAAACGAGCAGAGTCGCGATATCTGATAGAATTCCAGGAATCGTACATTCACTTTCAATAGTATAGATTCCCTGAATCTGCCGCGGAATTCCCAAAATTGTAGGCTACTTTCATTTTCAATAGGATTTTCCGAATTTCCACTTTCACTTTTCACTTTTACCACACAAAGCGACCTTAGTTGACACAGATATATGGCACACTAGTGTGGTCGTGGTACGCTAAAAAAGGGGTAAACCCAGAAGAAATTGGTATACAAGCGATCTCGGTGTCATTCAACGCGGGAGATCTCTGCTACAACATATCCAAAATCCGCTAAAATCCGCTTGGGCAAAATCCAGGATCCGAGATGGCGTCCACATGGCCGCCTTTAGTCAAAAGAGATTCTGACTGAGATTAATTCGACATAATGAGAACAAATGTTGCCATATTAATACAAATGTATACAAAAGTATTATGCCACATATCTATAGAAAAAATGGAACCCCTCGCCCCAGATGGCTGCCAAAATGGTGGCCTAAACTCGAAAATTTGAAATTTTTGCCTAATATCTTAAAGATCAATTCCTGTTGTTTGATAATGGTTTAGACTGGCGACATTGATTAGTCATATTCATGTTAATTCATCATCGGAGCAATGAAAGATACCATAAATGGGGTCCCAGTCTCATATACACCCTCAAAAATTTGATTTTACAGAACGCGGTATAAAATTCCACAAAAATCGCCATTGGGATTCCAGTCGTATATCAACAAGAAATGGACAGAACTGTACAATGTAAGTTGGGCATACCATTATCTATAATTACTCCAATTCAATGAAACCCAATTTGGCGCTTTGTCTTAAAATGGCTGCCAAAATGGCGGTCAAAATATGGAAAATGGCAGATATTTAGAATGGTCGTCAGAGGGTTAGACCCAGAAGAAAATGGTAAAGAAACGGTTTTGTTGTCATTCGACGCGGGAGAATCTCGTGTATAACATATCCAAAATCCGCTAAAATCCGCTTTAGGGAAAATACAGAATTCAAGATGGCGTCCAACATGGTCGCCAATAATAATGAAAATGGCAAATATGTAGTTATTCACGAAAACCCATTCGACAAAACGCCAATTCGGCACCAATACACATCATTGATTGAAATCAATGTTTTTTGTGGGTATGAGTAGCCAATCACGATTCAAAATGCTAAGATGGCTACCAAAATGGCCACCGAAAATTGTCGAAATTTAAGTTCTGCTCAGAGGAAAGCCGAAACAACACTTCGGTTGTGAGCTAACGATGACAGACCTATTAAACTTGTTGCCAATAATCTACTATCACAATCAGTTCAGCCCGAAATGTTCCAACTAAGCAGTATCTACTGCAGGATCCAACACGATGTCCACTTATTACGAGGGACTATCTGGAAATTAATTAAAAAGAAATTAAATTGCTACGAATCTGGATTATTTGAAAACACAGTGTCAACATTTCTACTTATAACGACTATTCGGAACATCAAATATATGGGCATCGGTGGTAGTCCGGAAGCATCAGGCTATAATAGGTATTCCAGTGCTGGCGAAAGTGAAAAGGACAGGAGGGAAAAGCGAATAATCTGGGGTTTATTTAATTGGTGGGCAAGTTGGTTATCGGAGCTGGGGAGTTTCAAAGTAAAATTATTTTCTTCAATATCAAGAGGAAAAATGAAAATTCGCACGTACATTGTATACCCTTCACACTTTATGTGACAATTCCGTGTCATGCGATTGTGGGTATATACATGTGGATAGAAACATTCTAGTACATATATAGACGCACCTATATCTTCTACACATTTAGTGAATTTCATCAATGATATGTAGACACAATGTGCGTCACGGCTGGATCTGACCCGTAGGCGTAAAGGTATCAACCATTTAGCTTGATTAACTGGCATTTCAAGGTTGTCATTGGATAGAAATGCCACATGAACATGGTGATTAACAACATGTTTGTCTAAGAAATGTGAACAATGAACATGTTATTTTCCGGATGTTAGACAATCAAACTGCCACATATGGCGTTCATCCATGCTCATCAGAGCACGAAATATGTGCAAATTACTGACACGAAAACTATTTCATGCGGACGACGTACTCTAGACCTACATCCAACGTCATTTCCTATTAACTTTTATTGTTTGTACGGACGGATTCGAGGTTTGAAAATCCGCTTGTCCAAGAAAACCTCCACATACTTACGGAGTCGATGTGTAAACAATGTATGGGGATAGTTTCTTCATACATATATGTATTTGGCACACGTATTTTCTAGAACATAAGAGATCACCATTTACCGGAGAGTTGATATCTGGGAAGAGATCAGAGTAAAACTACTTTTCTTACATGTCGAATGGGGAATCCATGGGCTACATTTAGTTCCAGCTTGAACTTGAAAATGATGGCCGAGCCCGAATAGTTAATATTTCGTCGCATCAGTGCTATAATGTAACCCACATTTTCAACTTTCCGAGAAAATGAAGGTTGAAATTTTTAGACAACATTTCTCCTAATGTTGACAAAGCATGACGTATTGTTGTATTTATCCCAATGAAAACTGACATTAGCTGTTCATTGAACCACATATTGTTTTCTGTTTATTCCCTCGTTTTCTTTTAAAAAGCAATAGCTTGTTTGGAGATATGACATGCCAGCGACGATTCGTTTCCGTGCTATAATGAAGTTGTGCTAATAAATGCAGATTAAGCTAAATATGGTGGCAATCGCATGTGTCTATGAACTAAAAAGTGCCTATTCTACACTATGAAAATTCACCCATGTGCATCATCATACAGAAATGTGTGGAACAATCACAAAATTTAAATCACCAAATGATCACGTGACTAACATGGAGATACTGCCATATAGCACACATCTTAGAATTCACAAACACAAAACAGAAGTCACGTGGACAACCTGAAGCGTCCGATTGGCTGCTGTTGGACATACGACCTCATAGCACGAATAATTGTAAAGATCGCTGGAGATACGACATTTGCTTCACTGGTTTGTGCGAATATTTGTCATCCAATGCAAGGACAGTTTGGCCCATCGGATTGGATTTTTTCTCACGATTCGAATGGTATCAAATACTCATTTCCCGCCAAAATGGATATACGACATTATAGCACTGATGAGTCGAGATTTTGTCAACCCGCGGGAAGCCACCAAAAGATTGAAAATAAATAGTTTTGATGTATATGAGCCACATACATGTATATGAGCCAACTATCAACTGCATCCACCACTCACAACTTCCATTATGTGATAAGCTGGGCAGAGTCTACCATTTTCGTTTTGGAACCATATTAGATAAAATTTATTGTTTCTTTTTGTCTATTTGGTCTATTTGATCAATTATTTTGTAGACAAGATCTGTTCATCCCTAAATATCAAATGTGACCAGAACCCCAAAATCGATTTTGGTTAAATTTCATACCACATTCGTTATAACTTATTAGTGAAGGACCAGAGTAAACTATGATCTAATCTATTAGAAATGTCATTGCTGTAATGATCAGTTGACACGATCATTGAAAGAATATACCCATTTGTTTCCCAGTTCAGAGAGCAACAAGTGATAAACAGAAGTGATAGAAAATAGTATTTTTCACATCGGGTGGCCATTTTTGGTACTGATTTTTAAGTTTTTACATAGAGCTAGCATAATGGCATCATAAAGAGGTATACATTCGTATTTATTTAGTCAATTTTATTCATCAACCACTACTTATAATGGATTGAATGACACTGTGATCAATATTCGCCATTTTCCATATTTTGACCGCCATTTTGGCAGCCATTTTGAGACAAAGCGCCAATTTGGGTTCATTGAATTGCAGTATTTATAGATATTGGTATGCCCAACTTACATTGTACAGTTCTGTCCATTTCTTGTTGATATATGACTGTAATCACAATGGAGAGTTTTGTGGAATTTATACCGCGTTCTGTAAAATCGAATTTTTGAGGGTGTAGATGAGTCTGGGACCCCATTTATGGTATCTTTCATTGCTCCAATGATGAATTAACATGAATATGACTAATCAATGTCGCCAGTCTGAACCATTATCAAACAACAGGAATTGATCTTTAAGATATTAGGCAAAAACTTCAAATGTTCTAGTTTAGGCCGCCATTTTGGCGGCCATCTGGGACGATGGGTTCCAATTTTGCCATAAACAGGTGGCACAGCATTTTACCTTTGCAAAAATGTATACATTTGTATACATATGACAACATTTGTTCTCACTGTTATCGAATTAATCTCAGTCAAGAGTATCTTTTGACTAACGGCAGCCATGTTGGACGCCATGTTGGATCCTGAATTTTGCCCAAAGCGGATTTTAGCGGATTTTGGATATGTTATACACGAGATTCTCCCGCGTCGAATGACACCAAAACCGCTTCTATACCATTTCTTCCGGGTCGAACCCTCTGACGACCACACTACACTGGCTGAGTCCATGACAAATAGTTTATGTAGCATTGCTTCTTTCATTTAATAAAAGCTCACCTCGTTAAAACGCATGTCAATCGTATTTGTTTACAAATAGCATTGGGTGCGACGATTTGCAGTAGGGCCCTATTTGCGGAGATCGCTTTGCGGAAGTCCCCGAATTCGCGGAGATCCCCTAAAATGGCGATATCTGTAGATTTTAATGAGGGAACGGGTGCGTATATGTCAATTGATACCTATTTTAAAACAAATAACGACACGATCATCATAATAGAGGTCTGTTCTATCAATTATATATGCGCCGAGTTCAGTTGGTGCAAATCAAACGGCGGATACATATTCTCGTGTGCCAGAAGGACTCCTTAAAGTTGTAAATAAGATGAATATTTATTAGATGTTATTTAACAAGTCAATCAAATAATATTATTCATTAGTTAGCGCCTATATTAGCGCTAACTAATGAATAATATTTTATATTATAATTATATTATAATTTATATTTATGGCTAATAATATGATCTTGGTGGCGTTACCATTTCTGACTATGGTTTTCTTGTGCTGTTTGTAGAGGAACGGGTCATTAAGAAGACCTTCTTCGGTCGCACAATGACCTTACTGTAGCTTCATTTCAATTAACCGATGAGAATACACCATATAATCTAATGGGGGAGTGGATATTTATCCCACTTAGCGAGACCGATGGAAAATCTTTAATAACTTTAAATGACTGTGTGTATTGATTTCAGTTACACAAATATCCCCTGTGCTTATTTGGTAATTGAATAATTAGTGCGCATTATCTAGATTATATCTGGGGGTTTTTTTTTGTATATTTTTAAGCAATAGGATGACGGATGGTCGCACTATGTCGGTAGATATACATGCATATATATGAGGTCACTCGAAGTTGGATTCAATGCGATGTAAAAATTAGCGCGTCCAAGTAAGATATGTATATCTTGTAAACAGAAAAAATGAGAATGGCATGCCCCTTGATATGTCGTTTAATCCCATAACATATATTTGAACACTATGCCCAGAACACAACATATTAATAATAATAGTTATGGTGAGGTCGACGTAAGTGGGGTCTGCCATATATATCACGGTGGGGAATAACGTGGTTTCGAGTTGATGAGTACCACGATTTTAAATGGCGGCGGCTACAGAAAGTGCGTCAAGAAAGGAAGAAAAGGGTAATAAACTACGATATGACATATTACATATTATTTTGGCAGCGACGAGCATATGCTACACTATTTTGTTATACAAGATGATACCTCATATGTGCCCAAACTCACATTTGTTTGCTCAAACATTCTGACCAAATGTCGTCAGTCGGACGATTTTTCACGATGTTTTCACGATGTTTTTACTGGTGTATTCCACGAACATTCTATATTTTCATGCCTTTTCTCTAGTTGGACCAAAAAAATTGTTACTGGTGTTATGTTTACTGAAAGACAGCACATTTAGTCGGCAATATATTGAACCTTCTTTTAAAGAAAATATAATTTTCCTTGTGAATCATAGCTTTTTCATTAGTGATGAGTGTACATGGACCACAATTAAGTGATGAGTTACCACGAACTTGTTCGGAATCGATTGAATAAATGGAGGACAGCAAACAAGTCAGCCGGCTTATATCGAAATTTACAAAAGGAGTCCAGTTAATTAGGTCTGAGCCGTCCATATAGCAAGGCGCAGGCTTTATTTACTGGAATTTCGCTATATACTGAGACGACTTGAAGATTATAAATGTATGGCCCAAGCAAACCGCCAAACTACGATACCATTCAACTGGTGTAATAAATATAGCAAGGCGCAGGCTTTATTTACTGGAATTTCGCTATATACTGAGACGACTTGAAGATTATAAATGTATGGCCCAAGCAAACCGCCAAACTACGATACTATTCAACTGGTGTAATAAATTAAACTGTTTATCCCAGATGTAAAACATGTGGTTAAGTTATACATATAGGTTACTGGCGCTATTAATGCATGGTTGTTGATCACCATGAGTTAACACGAATTCTATTGTTAATGCAAACTGTCTTGTAAAACAAATTAATTATGTATACCTTTAAAATAGAACTCCCGTGGACTTTATACCGACATGCAGGCATTGCATCTTTGTTTAATGCTGGTTTAATTCACCTTCTTAACTCCGTTCTTTTCTGACAACCAGTATATTGTTAAAGTGTACACAGAAGGTCCCGAAAAGTTATTCAGCTTCGTGCATGTGCATTGTGACAAACTGTGGATAGAGCTGAGTGGAGACTTTTCAATCCACTAAGCTATCCAATATATGTGTATGTGTCCACAACCCCATATAGTAGACATGCAGGCCCGAATCAAATCTCGTGATATAACTAACACAATGTACATGCATGTGAGACATATTAAATCTGCTTTTAAATATAATCTCGAATCTTTTATCGAACTCCTTACGGACTGCGCAAAGCTATATATCCTTGTGCCACCCGCAACTCATTCGATAAAAGAGTCTCGATTAAGATGCGCGTTGTGATCTGTCTATATAGGGACTTCATGTTAAACTTTCGAAATTTATAGCATGGGATGCAGACATTCTGTTATATTTCCCTCATTGCCACTACATGGTTTTAGCCCAGTGTTTACATTTTTGCGTTATTCCGATTGCGTGGTAGATCTGTCGCTCACATCCTGCTAATCGTTGTGCGAAATACAGCCATATTATACCCATTCATTATTGTTAATCAAACAAAACCACCCATTTTATCTTTCAGAAATCACACATTCGATTCTGCCGAAAGAAGACGACTATCCGGGAGGCAGAAAGAAGGCACGATATCGACAGAACGTAATTCGTTCCTCAAAGGGACTCTCGGAGTCCGATGGGAAAAGGCCAGGTGCAATCAATCAAAGATGTTACCACACAAGAAGATGGGTCTATATGATGTTGATCGATAATTAATAAAATAATAAAACAATGTTACAAGATTCGCTTTTTATTCAATATTAAAACAACTAGGCATCTCGCCATTAAAAATAAACAACAGATGTGTGTAAATAAACAACCAGACATCGTCATAAACTATAAAAAATATGTGAAAAAGTTAAAACAATAATTATTGTCAACATGGTTAAAGGGGGACTGCACACTAAATCCAACCATTTATGGGACCATCTCCTATTATACTGAACAGAAAATATGCAACAAATAAATGAATTTGAGCCAGGAATGAGTGCAAAATAACTCATGCGCTCTATGATAGACGTAAACAACATGGTAATTATAATGAAAGTTAGGTGATGGTTCGCTAAACTCATTTTCATTATAATTACCATGCTGTTTACATCGTTCATAGAGCACATGTGTGTATTTTGCACTCACCCTGGCTCAAATTCATTCATTTGTTGCATATATTCTGTGGAGTATAATAGGAGATGGCACCATACATGGATTGATTTTGTGTACAGCCCCTCTTTAAATGGGTACTGTACACTAAATCCGGCCATTTATGAGACAATCTCCTTTTATACTCTACAGAATATATGCAATAAATGAATGAAAGTGAGCCATGGGTTAGTACAAAAACATTCGTATGCTCTGCGAACGATGCAAACAACATGGTAATTATAATGAAAATCGATTTATGACCCCAGTTATAAATTCATTTGCATTGTAGCTACCATTTTGTTTGCATCATTCACGGAGCACCAGTGCATGTGTTTTGCGCTAACCCGTTGCTCAAATCCCTTCATTTGTTGCATATATTATTTTGAGTATAAAAGAGATGGTCACACAAATGACCGGATTTAGTGTACAGTCCCCGTTCAACATTCTGACTAGACAATACCTGAAGATAATAAGCCAGGCCACCGCGACGTGGCCATAATGGATTCACACAGGCCCCGTTCCGCGGTTTAAGTGCTACAGGTCAAAGTTCTGGCGGTGCATTCCATATTGAATATTCATTATTCCATATTTGGAGCTTTTGAATATTCGCGATTTCAATAGATGGAATGCACTTCCAGAACTTTGACCAGTGGCACTTAAACCGCGGAATATGGTGAACCCAATATGGCCGCGACTCAGTGATCTCGCTTATTCAGTTAATTGAAGATGCATTCTGCATTTGATGATACATTTCTGACAAAATATAACTATGAAAACTTCATTTAGCAACGTTCTAATAAACGTATTTCGTCTTATGTCGATATAGATTGCTTTCGTGCCTATAGAGTTTAGCACATTCGCACCGATACCTCCGGTCCCCGCTATGAATGTCCGTGTGCCCTGTCAATCTGACCTTGGTACGGAATTATGCACCGCATTCAATGCATTTGAAGGTTGGATCGCTGTGTTTCAGTCGTTCGTGCCTTCTGACATCTGTTGCACTAGAAAATGTTTTGGGACATTTATCACAAACGTACCTCCCTTCGTCTCCGTGTTTGCTGCACCTAAACACAACGAATAATAGTTTAGTTGTTGTCATATGATATATCACTGACGTATAATCAATATAAATTACCATGAAAAATCAATCACCCAAACTAAATCGCACTATGTGTCGCTTGGCCAGGTGGAAATGTATCATCATGCTGGTCATTGTAATATATGGGGGCGCCGCTGTTTTATCATGTTGGCATATTAAATTGACCAATGAGAATGGAGATCTACTAACCGGAGGTGATGGCATATTAGGTTCACCGTGAATGACAGCGACCCCATATTGAAAGCCCCAGTGGGTATATGGGGACAACAGACGCCATCTTGTTTTTCTTTGAACTCGCCTCTGTGATATTTTCTGTTTATTTTGGTGCCAATAAAAGGGAAATATGTTGGAAATCTTATTCCGCGAATTAAAAAAAAAATAGCGACATGCAGCCAAACCTGCTTGTGATATATTTAAGGAATTCTAAAGACTCATAAATTAACGACATACTCAGTTTGTTGTCCTAAAACGACATAACTTACTTGAATCTAATGAACTTCGTAGGCCTACAAGTAATTCAAAATCTGAACTTGAATGCATGAACACGTCGCTACAGGACTCTTAGTTGTCGGCTGCGGTGGCAAGAGAGGCTGAGCGAGATGAATATCAGGCTCGGCTATATCGCCTCGCCGGATAATAATCTCACTTTGCCTCCTGTAACTTAAAATATTTGTACATTATACCATATGGAAAGCGTATTAAACGCTTATCCAACTTCATCGGTGAATCATGGAAACACCGCCATCTTGGGTCAAATGAAATTCTTTTAAAGGTACTCAATCCGAACAGAGGGTCCCCATCTCAACAGATTCCAACAACAACAATCCGATCAGAGGGTCCTATATTACTATTTCTTTGGCTTTGGGGGTAACAAATATTTGATTCGAGTCGAGGAACCCATCAAACAAAGCTCAGAGTTATTAGATATTGATTTTTGAAATTTGTTATTTACTCGAGATGAGTACTAATAATTGCCTTCAACTGCCGTAATCGGCTCGGGATGTGTACACCAAATTCTATTCAAACAGACAAGGATGGATAACTCTAAAATCAAGTGGTAATAATAACGCAATTTTGACTGAGTTCTGGGCCAGAAAGTATTCCCGATAATGAAAAATAATAGATTTCTAAAATCGATATCTAACAAATCTGAGCTTTGATGGGTGACTTCCTCGACTCGAATCAAATAGTAATTGAGAAGAGTTTTATCGGATTGAGTACCTTTAATTAAGTTTACCTGTGTCGATGCAAATTTGCCATGCTATATATAGAAACATTTTCCGCAGCAGCTATATGGGGCCTCCTTTCTGTGGGCACGTGTATGGCAACTCATGCCTGACTTTGATGCAAACTGCTTACCACAGGTACTGCACAACATAACTTTTTTGGTCTCAGGCATTTCATCTGAAGAAAAAAAACACAAATTAAATCGTACGTAAGAATATTTCTGTGACATTATTTCGTGTTATTATATGGTCCAACATTTATTATTGTCATCATTACACTCATTACCAAATGGTAATCAACGACCATTAACAGCACAAGTAGCATATATGTAACTTGACCCAGTTCTGATTAAAACCATACTCATACTCTAAAAGTACTGAGTCTGATGAAACCCGCTATTTGTCGCATTACTGTCGCTATAAATAACTTCCACATAGAACCCTCTGCTAAATGACGTCACCGACAGATTTGTCTTTAAAAATAACTTTGATTGACATAATGTAGTTTCGGTTTCGTTTCCCACGTAAGAGTTTACTTTCCGCGAAAGCCTTTCGTTTCCTGGACAATTGATAATACGCATTCTCTCAGAATATCTTCTGCGCTTGGTGACATTATTTTAACTGAGATTAATCACGTTTAACAAACTTTAATTGCGTTTATGAATCGACACAAGATATATTTTCTGTGTTTAAAGGGGTACTGTACGCCATTTTCATTAAATTTCCGGTGACAACAACGATCTAATATCGATAATATATAGAAACATAAGTAATTTGAGTCGAAGATGTATTCTGTAAACGCTCAGGTTAATAGGCTATCTTAAAATTTAATAATTTTAAAAAGTTAATAATTTGATATAAATTGAATTTATGACTGGAGCCATACAATGGCGTCAATTAAATTACGAATTTCCGTAATCAAACAAAGTAATTGAGGGATACTGGATTGTTAAACCGATCGCACACACGATCGCTTAAAATATTATGATGATACGGGGAGAACACTCAAGCCACTCACTGACTAGCGACGATACAATAACTTAAATGATTATATGGGACTAGTATGCCTATAATAAAACTTTTATTTGATTCATTTGGTTGAAAACTGTACAAACATTACTCGACAACGACAATTTGTATTTTTGCATTCCGGTAAATTTGTCATCCGTAACACTACTTCGTACTCAACATACTTTCAAATAATGAAAAAATTGTTACCTTATTCTCCGACTCGGAGACTATAGAAACCAACAACAACATTTGGCGTACAGTACCCTTTAATTTCGAAGTTAATTTCGAAATTAAATAAATTTACGACATCGCGACTTTTACATTATTCGGTACTAAATGTTGAATTTCTTAAAAAGATTCAATTATATTTGACATATTAAGTAATATTGTCAATTATGCACTCTTTAAATGCGCATTTCAGTGTTAAATTTGTTGTCGTAAAACTGAATTTGTAAACATTAGCCATGCGGCGGAAAAAAATGTTGTGCTATTTATAACTATTGGGCGGGATTTACTGGAATCGGCACCGGTTGAAGGAATTCCCCTTGTCTTGGGAATTCCATGCGACTGTCGCATGATTGGTCACATCAGTACTTTTAGAGTCTGAGTATGGTTTTAATCAGAACTGAACCATATATGCTTTACATCTAGGGTACAAAGTTTGGACGGTTCAGACCTAATTTGCTTAACCCCTTTTGTAAGCCGGTTGACTGTTTTCCATCCTCCATTTATCCAATCGATTCCGAACAAGTTCGTGGTAACTCATCACTTAATTGTAGTGCATGTACACTCATCACTAATGAAAAATCTATTATTCACAAGGAAAAATATATTTTCTTTAAAAGAAGATTCAATATATTGCCGACTAAATGTGCTTTCTTTCAGTAAGCATAACACCGGTAACAATATTTTTGGTCCAACTAGAGAAAAGGCATGAAAATATAGAATGTTCGTGGAATACACCAGTAAAAACATCGTGAAAACATCGTGAAAAATCGTCCGACCGACGACATTTGGTCAGAATGTTTGAGCAAACAAATGTGAGTTTGGACACATATGAGGTATCATCTTGTATAAAAAATAGTGTAGCATATGCTCGTCGCTGCCAAAATAATATGTAATATGTCATATCGTAGTTTATTACCCTTTTCTTCCTTTCTTGACGCACTTTCTGTAGCCGCCATTTAAAATCGTGGTACTCATCAACTCGAAACCACGTGATTCCCCACCGTTTATATACGTTAGATCTATATGGTGGCATACAAGAGTACCACCATAACGTAAAGCACTAAAATACTTATTCGCAATCACACTACAGACGTGGCGACAATATATTAATGGGCTCTGTGGTTTTATCTATAACCAAATTAATTTTGTCCGAATTTCCAACAGTTGGGAACTTCAAATTCATGTCTGAATTATCGGCAGTTGGATATTTGAGACCAAAATACCGATAGTATATATTCAGACCGATAGTTTAAAGATACAGTAAGCGTTTGTGGTGTGTATATATTGCTGTTAAAATAAACAGAAAGAATATTATATTATAAACAAAATTAATTTTGTTCTTATACCAATCATAAATTTCACGTAAATTGCATGTTATTGTCATGTTAGTACTCTGTGTTATGTAAACAAACGCCATGTTATGCAAACAAAATCGCACGTGAAGAGTATATGCTATAATCAAACACTCAACACCGGGGAGACCCAACCAACATAGCCTATCGCTAATCCTCGCCACTCAAGATTTCGGTGTTGAATGGGTCACCGTGAATCACTCTCCCAAAAATGGCCATGATGTGGAGTGTTTTTCATTATACTATACTATTAGTATATTTTTGAGGAATTTTTCTTAATTTCTAAGTTATAACTATAACGAAGGCCATCCGTGCATTTAAAGGTACTCAATCCGATCAGAGGGTCCTATATTACTATTTCTTTGGCTTCGGGGTAAAAAATATTTGATTCGAGTCGAGGAACCCACACATCAAAGCTCAGAGTGATCAGATATCGATTTTTGAAATTCGTTAATTTCTCGAGATCTGGGACACTAATTTAGTCTGCCTCGTGCTCAAACAGACAAATTGCGGGTGTAAGATGGATAACTCTAAAATCAAGTAGTTAGTTATTAACAATAATAACCACTTGATTTTATAGTTATCCATCTTACACCCGCAATTTGTCTGTTTGAGCACGAGGCAGACTAAATTAGTGTACAAGATCTAGAGAAATTAACGAATTTCAAAAATAGATATCTGATCACTCTGAGCTTTGATGTGTGGGTTCCTCGACTCGAATCAAATATGTTTTACCCCCTAAGCCAAAAAATAGTAATATAGGAGCGTCTGATCGGATTGATTCCCTTTAAAGGTGCTTATATTATATGTCCCGTCCGCCTTGACACAATAAAACAACAAGATGCACTTGCAATGTACTATATGCTAGCCTATAAAATAGCGTGAAATTACCGAAACGTAGATCTTCGTATATGTATTTCTTAGTAGCCATTGTGAAATAGGATTTCGTTATTTCAATGTAGGTTTCGATATATTTAACTGTAGTCTGCCGAAACATTTGAATACAAATTCTATAACCGCACGTTGGAGTAAATTGTCTTCAAACTTATCGGTTATAACCCATAACCTTATTCGAAATAAGCTTAAAGTTATTTCTTTTAATTTAATCCGTCATGTCACAGGAGAACCACCATAAGTAGAAGGCAGATTGAAGTAAAATGACGGGAAACATTTCTGATGAAAATCACATGCGCGTAAATTTGAAACAGACACTCTTGAGAGCCAAGTGTCGTCAGATTGTTCGGCGTTTTTGATTGGCTAGCCCGTACCTTATCACGCACCATGCAGCTGTGACCCGCGTGCGCGTGGGATTTATATATTTCGACTGTGGTGACACGGAGACTTGTTACTGTCGATTCCGTGTTTCATTTCTTTGCACGAGTCTTGTTGTTTCATCTATGTAATTGTGCACTTATGATTAGTAGGGAGTATTCTTCTCGAGTATTGTTCAAATTGCTGTACTATTAAAAGTAAAAATGCCGCATACCTTAGCAATTTTCAGCTTTGATGTGGTTTTATAATAAAAAGAATACCTACAGTTTTTTGTTTGAATACCTGAAACATCTCATTCGTGTCTGGAAAGAAATATCGAATTTTCAATCGCGGCTTGCAGCCGCTCGTGAATATTCTATCTTTCCAAACACTCACGAGGTATAGCGAAAACCTACATTTTTTGTTTGAATAATAGTTAGTCTGAGGTGTGTACGGTGAATGCACAGTATATTATGTACACATATTAAGTCATGCAGGTTAGCAGATTATAGCACATTGTAACCTCGTGCATGTTTACAGACCTATATATGTGGTAAGCTCTCCAGATTATACATACATTTATAACAGATCAGTTTCATTTTTGTTTGAGACTATATACATGCGCTTGAAACGTGCTCCGCTGCCCCTCACTGTCCGGTCTTATATGAGTCATTGTCAATTTTGGCCAATATTTCAGTCTGGTAATAATTGAAAAAAATAAGTTGACAGAACACGTAATTTGGTGATCGCTTTGAACAAATAGACATTGTGGGTTATTAAAAAACTAAAATGGAGGCTTAATCGGGGGGGGGGTCGGAAAAAAAAATTCAGGCACGTACAGGGGGGGGGGGGAATTCCGGCACGTATGCCGGGGTGGGTGGGTGGGTGGTCACAGTCACCAACAAGCAATTTTTTCCGCAACTAAAAACAAAATTTCCTGCTTGTTTTTTAGTGTTTTGGCAATGAGTTGGGCTTCAAAACCACTTTGAATGAGAGAAATAATGTAATTCTAACTGTAAACTGACTGCAGGCAGTTATCGTGTTGTATTTTGTTGCAAATTTTGAATCCAAGATGGCCGCTGGCAGCCATGTTTTTTTGGCCGAATGACCTCAAAATGACTCATTCCTATTTACATGTCCATGTTAACATCCATGATAAATAATATGCACAGAAATTCATATACAGCTGTTTACAGTGAATTTCCCCCCGCAAATCTCTGTTTTAGTGTTAAAAGGGGGGGGTGGGTGTCAAAAATTGGTCGGAAAAAACTGCCGAAAACGGAAAAAAATGTGGCGGTGGGGGTGGGTGGGTACAAAAAATGATCGAAAGGGAAAAAATGCCATACGTGCCTGAATTTTTTTTCCGACCCCCCCCCCCCCCCCCTGGCACGTATGGCATTTTTTTTCACCCCCCCCCCCCCGGCTTAATCACCTATAATTCATCTTTTGTTGGGTTGTGAATGTTGGCTATGCATATATAATGTCTATACTGTAGCAATCACACTTTGTATGGCTGTTATTAAAAATAATGGAACTACTTCATTTTCTAACTCGAACATGGGTTATACTACAAATAATAAATAGGATTTTTCCCATTCTATGGTGTTAAATTAAATCATGCCTTTTACATGTGTAGAATCAACTTTTTTTTTCGAAATCGAAAATTACATTGTGCCGATACTAAAGATTGCATCAAGAGAGATTATTTTATCATATTGGGTAATGTTTAATGATCTGAACCCGATAGGCCCAAACCACTGACCATTCAAAAAAACTCCATTGGAATCATATGACTTAGCATTTTTTTTAGTTCCTTATTCCCCGTGTTGCAGGGAGGACATCCATGTTACATTATAGACGACCATCGTTACAGGATAGTAACTTTCAGCACAACGGTGCGGCTGATATCACACTAAGCGACAAATATGTCGCATTTCGAGTATAACGCAACAATAATACAATGCCACAGTCTGTCGTATGTCGTGCAGCATGTGTATTGTTATTTCCTATATTACTGTGGAATTTCAAATGTCATATGTTACAGTACAGTAAAGACATAATATGTGTTACACAATTTACGTAACCTGAGCATTTAGACTTATCCAGTTCCATGTCGAAGGAGTTTCAATCAAATAATCACCTTCACAAACACCCTAAATCGTTTTCTCCCCTTTGCTGTCAAGATACCTATCGTATCTGCTTGTTTACTCTCTACAGCAGTTTCACACCACGTCTCGTACACATGCACCCTCAACCTGCTGTTTCCCTTCGCTTTCAATATATGTATTATCCACCTCATCATTCTCCACTTCAGATAACACTTCTCGTCCACACAACCAAGCTGCTTATGCTCTGCGCATTCATCACCAATGCCATCTGTCTTAACCACCCGTTTTACAAGCAAGTTCACCATCCGCTGTAGTCTAGCTCTCCACACTCTCGATTTACACGATAATCCATCCGCATACCACTTTCCTCGACAACAGTTTACTGTCTCACTCATCTGCTCAATCTCTAGTTCCTGTCGTCTCGTCCACATATACAACGTCCCCTCCGTTTCTTCCTACGACATAAATATGGCCCGTTATGCTCTCTACTGGAATTTCACGTTCTGCTGACACCTTCAACATGCATGACATATGCTATTTCCAAACATTTGCGATTGCACAATCGTGAGTTCTACATCAGTGGCATTTTGACATCTCGGTCTTTTCTGTAACCACTATTCAGGTACGTGTGCATGATGTATATGAGCACGTCTACATGTGGTTCACATTAGAATATCCGCACAATACAATATTGTGCCGCATATAATTCGACACTTCTATCAAACAATTGGTGCTATTTTTGGAGTAAATTTGTATTGCCGCAACAAATAAACCATACTCTGGTTTTGAAGCACGTTGTGTACCTAATACAACGAACACGCTCTAATCAAGAATTAAACAGGAAATAATTTTAGCAATCTCATCTATACTCGCCCACCATAGTACATCCAAATATATCCAATGTCACTAATTTAGTATTAGTATAAAGGCGGAAGGTTTTTCTGCCTTACAATACTAAATTAGTGACAACTAATCGTGGTATTTCGTGTAACGTTTATTTGTGCATGGAAATGTATCAATGTCATGTTAACTTCTTCGATATTTCCAAATCATTTTACACTGCCCATCTAAATATGAAATATCTAGACACAGTAAACAAATTCTGAACAGAATAACAAACCATTTGTAGAAGTTGCATGGTATATTATCATATAAGGTCGTTCATATCATAATAAGAGCACGAACTCGACAAAGGGAGTAAAAGCTTATTGTATTCAAAACTATCTGCGTTGTAGGTAACACTGCTATATCCTGTAACAATTCAAGCATTTCTCGTAACTTCACATGATACACGATCCCAGCAAATGGTGTGTCATAGAAATATAACTTCTTCACTAAAAATCAAATTCCACTTAACATTTTGGTGCCACTATTTCAAATAGTCTGGTCACTCGTGTAATGGTTTTCTTCGTAACAGGAGGCGACCGTTACATGAGATATGTATATACTGGCTATAAAAAAAATATATATCAGTGATTTCTCCATTCAGCGGGGAGAGTAATGTGGCAATCAAAATGACACTGAAACATCTCTTTTCACTTTCTCTCTTTCTCACTTTTATAAGGCAAGCGATGTAATTTATTATTGACAGGGAGGGCCTTTTTTGCTCTTATGCCACTTAGTTACATAAGAGACATTGAGTTGAGGGATAAGATATAACGAACAAAAATTATGTGGAACTCTCGGATATTGGTGGCCTACGGTTTATTATAATTAAGAGTAATGACCATTATTCAATTACACATGAAAGATTTCATAACTATTTTGAACATTGTCTACAGACGGATGAGCAAACTCGAAATTTTGAAATTGGGGACAAGTTTTAGTGGAAATTCAGCTATAAAGATGACGGGTAGGGATGATTAATATACCGCTACACGACAGGTATACGGTGTGTATTCTATACAACTCATTGCGGGTCATATATAAAATCATAGTTTGTCAGCATATATCTTGTCTGGAAGATGCTAGTGTCAAAGGACAAGAATATGGGCCAAAATTGATAATGACTCATATATGCACCGTCCGTATATACGCGCCTGGTGTATGTTAGTGGAGTAGATTAGTAACAAAATTGTTCACTTTGTGACTAAAGCAGAAATTTTGCACATATGCATATATTCACATACTAATTTATATTAGATATGGAGCCACGCTAAAAATTAACTTTAACCCCTCTTTTAATGGGTTTCCCGAATTTAGAGAGCGTTTTGTGATTTTATAATTTATTAAATGTCGCAATAAATCTTACCATGGAATATGTGATTTAAAATTAGGTGGGATATACTGGCACCTTTTAGGCGAAATTGGAACTCCCTGCCCAATAGGCATACAACCACTCCCTATTTATTCATACACCGACACATGATCATACAGCCAACATATGTATAGTCACGCAAGGTATATCCCACCTATGACCATAAAGTCACTCTATATATACATAAACAACATACAGATTACCATTTATACAGCTACTAAAATTATGCTCATACACCACTTCAATTACCATACGGCAAATCCTCGTATAGCTATTCACCTCACACATGACAATACAGACACTCATTGTGCATCTCACCAAGGACACACCACCCATCACCAATTAGCAACTCCTTCGCATCATTCATGACCATACAATAAATTAACTCCCTGTATAACTATTCACCTCACCTATGATCACACATTCACTCCCTGGTTGCCATTTTGACATATATCATATATTAAGTTGATTTTGATGATAATGGGCGATAGTTGCTACATAATATGGTCCCGTTCAATTCCGTTTAGATGTTCTGCCCATTTCCATTCAAATATATGACCAGAACCAAAAAGACGTTTTTAGTAAAATTCCATAAAGCGTCATTTAAATGAATTTGTCGTGCATCAGAGGGATCCGGTAAAACCAGAATGAAACACGTAGTAGTCAGTGGAATAGGTAACATGGTTAATAACATAGTGAGTCACAATTTCTACCTTTTTGGTAACAGAGAATAATGTTCGGGATATATGTAAAAAAAAATCAACTTGTTTTACCAAATTTGGCTGCCATTTTGGAAGCCATCTTGAGTAATTTTGTCTAAAAATCACATCATTATGACGCACTTAAGACAAATCAAATCAATAAACATCTTTGTCACAAAAGATAGTTCCATTTTACCTGATTAAATGGTCAAAACCTGAAAAGTAAATTTTTGCCTATTTTGATGTCAAGTTTGTGATAGAAAATCCAATATTTCTGGTAATATCAGTGGTTACAATAGTAGAACTTAACCAATGTGCATCAGAAATGTCAGAATCCAATGTACGTAACACATAATAGCCATAACTTTATTAATCGACCACAATTTGTAAGCGATTACATGGCATGGTGGGCCAATATTTACCATTTTCCAAGTGTTGGTCGCCATTTTGACAGCCATTTCAGACCAAGTGACAATTTTGGTTCTTTTGAGTTGAACTCTTCATAAGTAATGGTATGCCTCAGTTACTTTGCAGAGTTCTATCAACTTCTTGATAAATGTGATTAGTATCCTAACGGTGAATTTTGGTGAAATTTCGTACCGAGTTCTGTAAAAATATCATTTTTTATGGGTCGGATGGGTCTGTGACCTCATGAATGGCATATTTCATTGCTCCAATGATCAGTTAATATAAATAATTCAAAAATGAAGTCAAGATTCTGAACCAGTGCCATACGCAGAAACTGATCTAGAAGATATTAGTGAAAAAACGTCAATTTGTCCAGTTACGGCTGCCATTTTGACAGCCATCTTTGACATGGAGTTCCAGTTTCGCCCAAAAAATGTGCCATTATATCTCGCAGAGTCATACTTACTGCATCTGCTTAATTTTAAATCGCATATTCCATGGTAAGATTAATTGCGATATTTATTAAATTATAAAATCACGAAACGCTCTTTAAGTTAGGAAACCCCCTAAAAAGAGGGGTTAAAGTGAAATTTCAGAATGGCTCCACATCTAATATAGATTAGTATGTGAATATGTACATATGTGCATATCATGCTTATACATTGGACTTAGTCTACTCCACTAATACTACCATGACGTCAATCAGGCAACTATAGGCCTATTATATATAGGAACGGCACATGCGTGTAGTGCGGTGGGGTGTAGTGCGGTTGTGGGGTGTTTATACCTAATTTAACAGTCTTTAAGCCAAAATTTTAGACTCATGCATACTAATTTGGACTTTTCCAACCAGCTGGGCAGTTTCAGGTTTCGGGTTAGAAAATTAAACTGGGGAGGGGTGTACGTGGGAATACAAATAAATTTTTTCAGGGTGACAATTTAGGTTTTCGATGCATGGGTGTGCACGCAGTTAGATACGCACTGTTGTTGTTGGATATTCCAATAGCCGAACAAAAATCCCTAAGTTTGTGGTTGTTTACCGACGTATTATAATTATTTAGCAACGTTTGAAATTCGCCCCCCTTCATAATGGGTCCAAAACTGTGAGTTTAACTTGAAGTTGGACATACATCGGCCCGCATGCCCCAAATCAAGACCCTCTAACCCATGCAATCTGCGAAGCTGAGTTCAAGTCTCTTGGTATGCTGATCTGACCGCTGCCATTAGCTGACCACGTATATTTTCGTAATTAAATCTAACATTTGTTTATTTAAAGGTACTCAATCCGATTCGGTGATCCCCATATCAACAGATTCCAACAACAACTTTTTTTAAATTCCGCTTCAGTTATCAGAATCGATTAATTGCCCAATAATAATGCTAACCACAATCAACTATATAGTATGAAATTGCCCAAAACATGTTATTTATCAACATTTTGTTCAACCCAAAGCCACTTGCATTTAGTGTTATCCATCTTCATCCGCAATTTGGTCCGAGACTGTCAGCTCGTCGACTTTTTACCAGGCCACTAATTAATATGTCTCGGTGGTGAAAAATAACTGATTTCAAAAATCGATATATAATAACTATGAGCTTTGATGGGTGGGTTCTTCGGCTCGAATCAAATATTTTTTACATGTACCCGAAGCCAAATAAATAGTAATTGAGGGGCGTTTAATCGGATTATGCACCTTTAAGTGTTTTATCAGTTACAATTCATTCTGGTTTGATCTGGCCAATGTTAAATGATTATCGACAGTTCTGTTTCTCAGAATAATGCAGAATGAATTGTAACCGACACAAATCTTAAATAAAACAATGAGCGATATCTCCACACTCTGTATACGTGGTGGCAGTGATCAGCCCAGCGTAACATGGAACTGAACTCTGCCTTGCAGTTTACCTCTAACCACGTCCCTGATAGTACATACCCACACCGGAGATCCTCCACAGAATTTACTAAATCCGGTCACCGAGGAATTGTTGGAGGCCATAAGTCAATACAGCCCGACATTCGCCATTCACAACTACACGAGACTGACAGACCGCAGTCGTGCCATGTATGTGCTCTTATATGGCCACGGCCACACACGTACGCGTGCCATGTGTTTATTTAGGCCGCCTGGCGGAGTTGGAAACACTTGTCGTACCCTTAGTATAAGCCACTGAGTAATTATCTCCTTCAAACCACAGGCCCCTGGGGAAAATTACTAAAATACCAATATAGTATGGAATCCTATTGGGGCCAATTGCTATTGGCGCTTTCGGCGCGAACCGAAAGCGACAAAAAGTGCGCCATTAGTAACGCGCCGAAAAGTGCGACATTACGGCGCACTTTTTGTCGCTTTCGATGCGCGCGCCGAAAGCGACAAAAAGTGCGCCATTATATAGTAACGCGCCGAAAGCGACAAAATGTGCGACATTACGGCGCACTTTTTGTCGCTTTCGGCGCGTTACTAAAGCGACAAAAAGTGCACCATTAGCATATGTTTCGACGCGCGCCGAAAGCGACAAAAAGTGAGCCGTTACGACGCACAATTTGTCGCCTTCGGCACGCCGAAACATGCGCTATAATATCGCACATTTTGTCGCTTTCGGCGCGTTGCTAATGGCGCACTTTTTGTCGCTTTCGGCGCGCGCCGAAAGCGCCATTAGGAAGTGGCCCTAATAGTATTCTATAAATGCGTATGGAATACTTATGGAATATAATAATAATAATGTATAGCATTTTTAAAGCGCCTTATCCCATGAGGCCCAACGCGCTCAATGATACAACAGATGACCGAGCTCCAGCACATTTAAACACATATACGCATGTACACACAAACAATAACTACAATGAAATAAATCAAACAATTCATATACAAATCAGGATGAAGGCTGTGTGTATTGTATAAAACAATGCAGGAAATGTGTGCTCAGCTTTGGTCGTCGTCGTTGCCATAGTGAAGTTTAAACAGATACGTTTTGAGTTCTGTTTTGAAAGATTCCAAAGTAGCAAAATTCCTAAGTGTAAGCGGGAGTGAATTCCAAAGGTTTGGGCCGTAGCATTCAAAAGATCGACGACCATAATTAACAAGGTCACGTTTGGGGACAGCAAGTAATATTTTATCAGCTGACCTTAAGCCTGGTTTACCAGGTACATAGCATGAAAGAAGAGATTCGATATATACAGGGAGGGGCGAGAGACAGTCAAATTTCTTACAACATAAGACAGCAATTTTATAGTCAATGCGGGCTTGAATTGGTAGCCAGTGCAGTTCTTTGAACATTGGTGTCAGGTCAGAAAATTTAGGCTTCTTAAGAATCACACGAGCAGCAATGTTCATCATACGTTGAAGTTTATCAATTTCTGTCTTTGGTAAGCCAGCCAGAAGTGGGTTACAGTAGTCAATCTTGGAAAGAACAAATGACGAAACAAGAGTTTTAGCAGCATCGGTGGTTATGAATGGCCTGATGTGAGAAATTCTCCTTATATCCAGAAATAGACTTCTGCATAAATTGTTTATGTACACTTCCATTGACAGAGTACTGTCCAGGTGAATGCCCAGATATCTGGCACACGACGATGGCTTTATGTCGGAATCACCTATACGAATGCAGTTCAAAGGGGTGTTCTTAATTCTGTGATCTGTTCCAAATAACATTATCTCGGTTTTGTCATCATTTAAACACAGTTGGTTTGCGCCCATCCAATTTTTCACTGCCGTTATACATTGCTGCATTTCTGAGATATTGTTTGCGAACTCTGATGGTGAGCTGGGCATATAAATCAGTGTATCGTCTGCGTACATGTGGTATTGTAGATTTCTCTGTGTGATGATTTGCCCCAATGGCTTAGTGTACATGAGATAAAGCACGGGCCCAAGGACTGATCCCTGGGGGACACCAAAGGATAGTTCATATGGTTTGGAACAGAATTCTCCACTGTGAACAGTCTGGATTCTGCCTGATAGATATGACTTGAACCATTGGAGAACTTTCCCTGAAATTCCGAATGTTTTGTTAAGGCGTGAAATTATGATGTTGTGATCCAAAGTATCAAAGGCAGCAGAGAGGTCGAGAAATGAGGCTATAGTGACATTGTGATCATCTGCTGCACAAAGCAAGTCGTTGGTGACGCGGACAAGTGCAGTTTCCGTACTGTGGTGTCGTCGATAAGCTGATTGGAAAGGTTCATTCATGTCATTATCCTCCAGATGTTGTCTGAGTTGATAGAGTACCACGCGCTCAAGAAGCTTGGATATAAAAGGAAGGTTAGAAACAGGTATATAGTTCTTGAGATTGTTCCTATCCATGTTTGGCTTTTTCAGCAATGGTTTAACCACAGCTTGTTTGAAGCAAGTGGGAACTATACCATCTTCCAGGGATGTATTCACTATCCTCGTAAGAAACGTTACTAGTTGGTCGCTATGCTGTTTAAGAATGAGTGATGGTACAGGATCCAGAGAACACGATTTTGATGGCATTGACATGAGAACACGTTTAACCGTCTCTGTTGTAACTCATTCAAACTTAACAAATTTGGTTCCAGTGAATTCCTCAAACTCAGCTTCTCCTGCACGAATTTTGGTAACTTTGTCTTGAAAAAATGTGGCAAATGTTTCTGGGAGTGTATCCATGGGAATGTCACTAGGTAGAGTAGAACATTTACCTTTGCCCAGCATAGTGTTGGTAATGTTGAACAGTTTCTTGGTTGATTTGCAATTTGCTTCGCTATAAAAGTCAGATCTCGCATGCTTTATCAACTCGCTTACACATGTATTCATTTCCTTGAAAATTTCGCGGTGAACAGTTAATTTAGATTTTCTCCACATGCGCTCCACCTTTCTGCGTTCTCGTTTCTTATTCAAAATTTGGGAAGTTAGCCATGGTGCAGATGTCCTGTTGGTAATCTCGCGTGTCATCGTGGGTGCATGCTTATTAAGAATAGAAGACAGCTGGTCATTGTAATAAACTGCCAAGTCGTTGCAGGAGTTCAAGTTTGTGGAAGATAGGAATGCTTCACGGATCTCCGATGAGAATTTACTTAACACGATGCTTTTGAGATTCCTTGAAGTGACTTTACGTTTGAGTGCAACAGGTTTCACATTCCGGAAAGAAAATTCAATCAGGAAGTGGTCAGAAACAGCTTTATCAGAGATCTGGAGACTGTTAATTTTCATGGTGTTTTCTTTTATAATCACCCAGTCAAGTGTGTGTAGTGAACGATGAGTCGGTGACGTTATGATCTGTGTGAAGCCAAATTTATCCATGAGTTCTCTTACACAATTTACATTGCTGTCAGATATTGATTCAAAATGTAGATTAATGTCACCTAGGATGAATGAATGTCCATCTGTTAAACTATATGCCGTGAGTAAGGCTTTGAAATCTTTGACGAATTTCGGAGTTTTTAGCTTGTTCTTTTTACTCGGTGGAGGTCTGTAAATACACACGAATGTTATGGGTCGAGAAGGTGTTCTAATAATAAATTCAGCAGCCTCGAATGTTGAATACTGTGTGATAACTTTCCAATTGACAGCAAAGTCTGATTTGTATAACAACCCGATGCCCCCGCCAGTGCCCTTTCTTGGTGATGATATCATGTTATAGCCTACAGGTGTTGCTTGGCTAATCAGTGCTTCATCCCCAGCAGGCATCAGTCAGGTTTCAGTTATGAAGAAGAAGTCACTTTTGCTATCAGCCACAAGATCGTTGATGGTGTGGACCTTGTTCCTGATAGATCGGGCATTTAAGAGGTTAATAACTATAGGATCCTCTTGGAGATGTGGTGTAGCTATTTCAACAAGAGTACTGTTGGTGTGTTTTGGTGATTTAGCACAATGATGATGTTGGATAGAACTTCGAACATGTTCTGTACTCCATGGAATATTGTATGTCCTTGATGAGTCAAAAGTAGGGTGACAGAATTTTGGATCCAGGATACGGTGTTTCTTCATCACCTTGAACAAGGAGGCTCTAGGCCGGTGGTGGTTGTGATTTGTTGTCTTGTTGATGGTGTGAAGTTCCTCAGACGTGTACACAATGAAGCCCATGTTGGTAGTTGGCAGACAGGAATGGTGTTTACAAAAACCAATTAGAGGTGTGAAGTCAGAAGTGCTTGGTAACACTATACTAATCTGGAGTAGTAGGCCCTTTGTCGTTGGTGTAATCCAGTAATGGGTTGTGTAATCCAAGCTTGATGTCAGAATAAAGCTCAGGATGAGAAATTGGAAAAACACCAACATATTCCAACAGAAAACCTCACAAAGTCAGACAAATATGATAAATTTCTGCACAAAAATCACAAGGTCTGAAGCAGCACATTTAACACATTTAGCAAGCCAAATGTCACAAAAATATTCCAATGAACAATAGTAGAAAACAATCGAATAGCAGGAGCTCGGAAAAGTGTGACCACACTGGGTGGCAATATAATATGGAATACTATTAGGGCCACTTCCTAATGGCGCTTTCGGCGCGCGCCGAAAGCGATAAAAAGTTTGCCATTAGTAACGCGCCGAAAGCGATATTAGCGCATTTTTTTGTCGCTTTCGGCGCGCGCCGAAAGCGTCACAAGCGACAAAATGAGCGCCATTAGCATATATTTCGGCGCGCCGAAACATGCGCTAATATTGCACATTTTGTCGCTAAAGGCGCACATTTTGTCGCTTTCGGCGCGTTACTAATGGCGAACTTTTTGTCGCTTATGGCGGCCCTAATAGTATTCCATATGGAATCCTATTAGGGCCATTTGCTAATAGCGCTTTCGGCGCGCGCCGAAAGCGACAACAAGTGCGCCATTAGTAACGCGCCGAAAGAGACAAAAAGTGCGCCATTAGCGCATGTTTCGGCGCGCGCCGAAAGCGTCACAAGCGACAAAATGTGCGCCGTAATGGCGCACATTTTGTCGCTTTCGCTTGTCGTTTGTGTCGCGCGCCGAAAGCGACAAAAAGTGCGCCATTAACGCATGTTTTGACGCGCGCCGAAAGCGGCGCTCATTTTGTCGCTTTCGGCGCGTTACTAATGGCGCACTTTTTGTCGCTTTCGGCACGCCATTATAGCAAGTGGCCCTAATAGGATTCCATACGTAACATATCGGCCATGAACTATGGCAAGCCGTTTTCACATTGTTTTATTTATTTAGACTTAAGTGCAAATAATTGTACTTAAGTGCAAATCAAATCACTAATTGTACAATTATTTGCACTTAAGTGCAAATAGTGATTTGATTTGTACTTAAGTGTAATTAATTTGCACTCAAGTGCAATTCATCTGGTTTAAAAAGATAGTCCTCTTTTTTGTAATGGTATATTCGTGCAAGTCTTGATTGACAGTCAAACTCCAAACAATTGCCTCCCTTTTGCCACGTGGCTTGTATGCATGAATGAAGTACAATTAATTCAGGATTTGATTTAATTGTTATTTGACAACATATAGGCTCACGTAGTCAAGGTTATAAGGGTGCACTCGATCGTCGAATTCTGCCAAAACAATAGATTAGAGTGACTCCCCTTATATTGCTATTGTAATGACGGCGTGCAGAATATTGAGCGACGAAGCCTCACAGTCAATCTAGACGTGTCTGGTCAATCTTGTCTACTGAATTAGCTTGGTCAGAAGGAATGTGCAAAAATAATTTACATACTATATTGCTCAGTGTTAACATGTGTTTTTAGCCCACTATTTGTATAAATTTGGTCCAAATATAAACAAATTAGCAGCCAGAATTTGATTAGTGCAGCCTCGATTGAGTATGGACCGTGTAAGTTGTAACTTTTTGATCAGGTTTGATTAAGGGCAAGGGGTGTTATTTTATTTACCTGGTCTGACTCGGATAACATTATTACTAACAACACTGTCTAGGAACTGTTACATCGGAAGTCAATCTATTGCCGGCTTTGTGATGGTCCAGGAATGATTTTTAGAATATATGCCTGGTATAGATATTTAGGAACCGGCGATTAAGTGACATAATTATGTGGTATACTTAGTGAATCGGACAAGGGTTGTGTAAAACAATTGGTCTTGCAGTGTGGCCCCTACCTTAGACGCCCTAAACATACACCCAACACATCCTAACTCGATCCAAAATGGCTGCCACCCAGAGGGATCAAAAAATGGTTGGGTCCCATGTTTGCGTTAACCCCTGTGGTCGGCCATTTTGCATCGGGTTGGGGCGTATGTTTATGGTGCCTTGGGGGCTACCCACAACGCTCTTTGTATGACCTACATAGTATGTCAAGGGGTGGCTGAAGGGGCAGTGCATGGGTCCCCTAGTTGAACCCCTCTGAGCGGCATCCTTTTTCGATCGGGGTGGGGTGTTGTGAATATTTAGGGTTTCTTGAGGGCCACCGTACACCACTCTTTGACATAAATCGGCCAATGACCCAGAAATGGCACGGGTCCCTAAATGATCACCTCTGAGGTCGATTTAGATTAGTTTGGGGTCCACCCTATAACGCCCTTTGTTTAACCCAAATCGGTCAAGGGGCTGAGAAATTGAATGAGTTCCCTATTTGAACCCATCTGGACAGTGACCATTTTGGATCGGGTGTACCGTGTATGTAAAGAGTGCCTTGGTGGCCACCCTACAATTAACACCTTTTGTTTGATATAAATATAAATATTTTCTAATAAGGAATGGAAGTCACATTCGTGTCATGCTTGGGGAGGGGAGGGGCACCGAAACTGATAGTGATACAAATGTTTAGCGCTAGTTTCCACCAAATTCATACGTACTTTCTTCACCAATGATACATGAATCAAAGTCATTGGTTCTCAGTCTTAAATAGATAGGCTACGCACCTGTAAGTAGGGAAAGGCCCATGCATGCCCATGCATGCCCATGTGTCAACGTAACTACATTTATGGCATGTCCAGATAGGTCATCTAGTTCCTACTTAGCATTTTCACTTAAGTTCAAATATTTGCACTTAAGTACAATTATTTGCACTTAATTGCAAATATTTGCACTTAATTTGCACTTAATTGCAAATATTTGCACTTAAGTGCAAATATTAAGTACGAACTGGTTAATTGTTTGTTAGATAAATATTGTGAAGTTAATTCTGACATGACTAACGGGGGAGTTTCTTATACAGTTTAATTGCACTCATTTATGATTAAGTATTATTGGGGGTGGGGTAAAAAAAATTCTGTGGACCTGTGTCGAGAAATGCATTAGGTTGGAGTGTGTGGGTTGTGGGGCCACACTACAACTCTCTTTATATGACCTGAATATGTTAAGGGGTGCCTGAAGGGGTCAAGAAATTGCATGGGTTCTCTAGTTGAACCCCTCTGGATGGCAGCCATTTTGGATCTGGTGGGGTGTGTGGTGAATATTGAGGGTGTCATGGGGGCCACCATTCACCACTCTGTTTGACATAAATCAGTTAAGGGCCCAGAAATGGCATGGGTCCCTATATGATCCCCTCTAGACGGCGGCCATTTTAGATAACGGTGGGATGTGGGGTGAATATCTAGATTGGTTTGCGGTCCACCCTACAAAACCACTTGTCTAAACTAAATCGGTCAAGGGGCCGAGAAATGGCATGGGTGCCCTATTTGAACCCCTCTGGACAGTGGTAATTTTGGATCGGAGTGTGTGTGTGGAAAAAGATTGCCTTGTGGGGCCACGTACCCTACAACACCCTTTATTTGACCTAAATATAAAAATTTTGAATACGGAATGGAATTCACATTCGTGCTGTTCAAGTCATGAATGGGGAGGGGATGGGCACCAACAACTGACAGTGATACAAGTATGTTAAATATATATCTCTAGTTTTCACCAAATTCATACACGTTCTTCTCCAATTATATGATGAAGCAAATCATGTGAGTTAAATGTGCCACATGACGACAGCAAATTATTAAACGAAGCGGTCGAAGAACCACTTTGCGTCAATAATGAACTAGATCAAGGTAAGGCCAAAATGAATAATATGTGTGTTTCCCCTAACAGACACAAAGAATTAGGGGCGAGAGATAGGCTTTCAATTTATTTCCTTTTTTTTATTTAATTACTCTTTTTTTCCATTTTATTTAGTCGAAAATCTACGGGATAAAGATATAGTCAATTTTGGACTATATTTTATTATGCACTAGCTGATGTGCCCGACTTCGTCCGGGCTATTAAGGGATTTCTTTGTGAGCAAACAACGTTGAAAAGTATTAGGATAAAGAAAAAAACTATTGTTCGATCGGTCCAGAAACATGCCTATATATGAGCATATATGAGTGAGGTCAAGGACATGGTCGCACGTGAAATTGGATTCGCCCATATTGTTCCCAGGATCAAAGTAACCCAACATACCAAATTTGAGTCGGATCGGTATAGGTCCAGAACATGCCTATATGAGCGTATATGAGCGAGGTCAAGGTCATGGCCGCAAGTAAAATTGGACCTGCATATGCCCATATTGTTCCTGCCATCAAAGTAGGCCTACATACCAAATTTGAGTGGATTCGGTCAGGCAGTTTTTGAGTCTATAACACGTACACACACATACATACATACACACATACATACATATACTTGCTAGCATTGTTCCATAGCTTGAACTGGAACCATCATTTGATATGATGAGAACATTCTCTCTAGTGCAATGTTCATCTCAGTTCTAAATTGAGAGAATTCATCCTTTGGAAAATATAATCCCGAATTGCTTGGTCCCCGCATTTTATGACCGGTCCAGCTGGGTGAGGTCATTTTGCTTATCTCAGCTCTACTTTGAGAGAGTTCAATATTGTCATCGTTTGGGAAATGTAATCCAGGACTTAGCATCTGGTTTTGTTTATCCCTTTGTAATTGCCTACCCGTCTCCTGGTTGGTCCATGCCCCATCGGTGATATGCGAATTGCTTAGTCCCGGCATTTTAATTGGAGTGCGCATGTCTGTTCTGTTGTAGTAACCGCGATCTTTTATTTTCTGTTCATCAAGTCAAAATTATAATGTGTTTGTACCGATGGATGTATCGTGACTCGACTCGTTTTCGTGGTCATATAGGCCCTATATAACCTATGATCACGAAAACGAGCAGAGTCGCGATATCTGATAGAATTCGAGGAATCGTACATGTTCATCACTTTCAATAGTATAGATTCTGTCAATCTGCCGCGAAATCCCCCAAATTGTACTTTCATTTTCAATAGGATTTTCCGAATTTCCACTTTCACTTTTCACTTTTACCACGCAAAGCGACCTTAGTTGACACAGATATATGGCACACTGGCTGAGTCCATGACAAATAGTTGTATGTAGCATTGCTTCTTTCGTGTAATTAAAGCTCACCTCGTTAAAACGCATGTCAATCGTATTTGTTTACAAATTGCATTGGGTGCGACGATTTGCAGTAGGTCCCTGTTTGCGGAAATCACTTTGCGGAAGTCCCAGAATTCGCGGAGGTCTCCTAAAATGGGCAATATATGTAGATTTTAATGAGGGAACAGGTGCGTATATGTCAATTGATACGTATTTTAAACAAATAACGACACCATCATCATAATGGAGCTTTCCACAGAGGCCACGCCCAAAGCGTAGTCCCGCCCAATGGAAATTTATTAGAATATATTCGACCAATCAGATGTCGAGCCCTAAATAAATAAGTTAGTCATAATCATCAGCCTGTTGATGGTGGACTGTAATCGGAAGAAGAAGAAGAAAAAGAAGAGCCGGCCGCTAGCTGCAGAGATTTTTTCGACGCCATCTTTCTTCACCCTAATTTTGATATCCATGCATACATTCAGTGTTAAATTGGCTATATTCAAACAACTTTTTTGTTGTCAAAATCATAATATACTGAGATTTATATTTGCGGCATGATGTTACAAATTTACCCGTGATTATAACAATGTTTTTCGTTTAGCATGACACTTGTCATAATTTTCACATTTAATGGCAAAACGAATGTATGTTCTCTGGTTTAGATATATTAGAGTTCAGTGATCTGTCTGTCTGTTCTGGTCTGTATGCAATTTTTCTTCCTGAGCCCTTGATCGATTTTAACCAAATTTGGTGCGGTGCCTCGGGGTACCACGGCAGATGTTATAACGAACTTATATTTTTAATTAAATTTTTTAAACAAATAAATCTTTTTGATTTTTTTTTTTGAATTTTTGAATATTTTAGCAAGAACTTTCAATCTAAAAATCTAAAAATTAAATTTTTAAAATTAAATAAAAAAAAAATTTAATTAAGTAAAAAAAAAATTAAAAACATTTTTTAAGATTCAATCTAAAATCTAAAAAAAAATTAAAAAAAAAAATTAAAACAATTTAATTTAAAAAACAAATTATTATTTTGTTTTTGTTCAACAGCAGATCAAAGTTAAATCTAAAAAAAAATAAAAAATTGAATCTAAATAATTTTTTTTAAATCAAACTGGTTAAAAGATCAAATTTGAACGAATCATATACATGAGTCTGTTTCAGCTAGTTAACATAAGGGCAAGTGCTGATGTGTTCACTTCGGAAGTCGATCTCGGGTAACAGACAATATTTATGTGGATAAAGTATTTTTACCAGTGGGCGGGACTACCGCTGTGGGTGTGGTTCCTGTGGAAAGCTCCATAGAGGTCTGTTCTATCAATTACATATACGCCAAATTCACTTGGTGCAAATCAAACGGCGATAAATATTCTCGTGTGCCAGAAGGACTCCTTAAAGTTGTGAATAAGATGAATATTTATTAGATGTTATTTAACAAGTCAATCAAATAATATTATTCATTAGTTAGCGCCTATATTAGCGCTAACTAATGAATAATATTTTATATTATAATTATACTATAATTTTTATTTATGGCTAATAATATGATCTTGGTGGCGTTACCATTTCTGACTATGGTTTTCTTGTTATGGGTGGGTCGCTGTTGATCAAAGCAAGAAACATTAACGCGCTGGTTATTCCGTGATGAAATGCGGTGATTCCGCTGACTGCCATTCCTTGTGTTCATGTTCCGGGGGTATGTTAGGTTTACACCGAGACGTTTTGCTGCATGAATATTTAGATGAAAGTCGTCACGATAATATCCTATTTCAACAAACCCTTTGTTGTAAACGATCTTGTGTGGTTAATGAAATTAACTTTCCGTTTACCGCACGCGGCACTAATTTGCGGAATTCGATTTTATTATCACATCCGTAACTTTATCGGAATTATCACTTGGTAACACCGAAGAAATGTGAAGCTCCGCTTTGCAGAAGATTGCTTGCAAACAATCTAACAATTTATGCACTTGTCCATGTGAAAATATATCTTCCTCGTTTACACTGGTTAATCCCCACGTGAACCGACACCTTCCTCATATCAGGCCTTTCATACTTTCCATGTGAACATAGCCGAAGGCGACTGACCAGGCTGAACAATCTTGTATAGATAGATAGATAGATAGATAGATAGATACTTTATTGCGCAATCGCTATACGGATACAGGATATGGTAAAGAAAGATAAACTAACTCCCCTCGAACCCGTATTTTCCCTGGGTTAATAACTCCCAAAACAGAATCCCCCAGAAGCAGGTGGTGCGTATTCTTTGGAACTTCGTGCAGTCTTCCCTGCAGAAATTTATCTGGTCGTTCTTCCTCACGTTTAAGCTCCGTATGACAACGTTTTGGTTGATCTGTTTTCATTTGAGATGGCTTTCCGGAATTTTCTATCTCTTCGGTATCATCTAAATGTTCACCTTTCTTCAGTATATGATATCGATTGAATACATCCAGTGGGGTCTCATAAGAAAGCTCTTCATCATCGTCGATTGTAGTGTCCTGTTGTGTATTCTGTATTTGGTCCTCTTTTAACTCAACCATCTCATTGTCATCGGTTTTCTGGGGCGCCATTGGACTAATGTCTGTGGTTGTCTTCTGTTTTTCAGCTTCTTTCTTGACCGCTTCTATCTCATTTCGTAATTCGATTAATTCTTTCTGATTTAGGTCTTTGGTCGTGTCCCTTTTCTCCATTTCTATTTTGCATTCTATCATCTCTTTTCGTACTTCTGTTAACTCCTTTACCACCGACTGTTTAAAACGTTCGAATTCGTCGTTCACCATTTTGTCCAGCCTTAGCTTCTGTTTTATTCCCCACTCTTCTCGTTGTGCTCTTTCCAATTTTAGATCGTCTATTGTGTTCTGCATTGTTATAATTTGTTCTGTGCAACCACAATCACCATTTTCCATAGCATAGTTTGACTTAGGTGTTGATTGATTTAAGTTGTGCGCGTCGGTACTCATGCTTGACTGTCTCTTCGATACAGGTGTGTTGGTTCTAAATGTCACCAGTTTCTTTGGAGTTATGGATTTACACGTAACTTGTTCGGGTGTCTCCGTATCTGATGACTCTTTGGTTTCTATCAGTTTCATAATCCGAGTGAGTTCATCCTCTGAATCATTTGAGAATGCGAATCCACATATCACTGGTAATTCAGTCCACCAAGATACATTTCTTTTAGATCCTTGTATCATTAATTTGAATTTGGTCCTGTATATATGAAGGGATATCCACGTCGATTTATTCCTTTGTATCCTGACTTTTTCCGCTACAATAGCACCTCCTTCTTCTATTTCTTCCTCACAATCTACATCGAATTATGCCTGCTTGCCTCCATCGTTGTAGTATCTTTTCCGCAGCGCATCGTAGTAAGTTTGGTACTTCTCAGTTCCCAGTTCTATTAGTAATGTCTTTCCTCTATTCTTTATTTCATTTGTTTGTGGTTTGCAGGTCGCAGTTTTACGTTTATTAACCGTTCTTTTGGTATTCAGTGCGAGGTTTCTCCGTCGAATTGTTTTTTTCCATCCTTTGTATCTTCCGCGATGTCGCTGTCAATCTTGTGTGTTTCCTCTGTCGTTTCAGAATCATCAACCTGTAGAGATGTGTTGAAGCTATCCCCAGTTAATGTATCATCAGCTCCATACACAAGATAGCTTAATCTGTTTTTTATTTCAGAATCATCAATCTGTAGAGATGTGTTGAAGCTAGCCCCAGTTAATGTATCATCAGCTCCATATACAAGACAGATTGCAATAAGACACTTACGTGCAAATATGCCAATTAGTGTATGTGCATATTTCTACAGTAACAGCAGATCGTATATTTACTGCCCGTATATACGGTTTATTTTACGTTTGTTATATACTGCCAGTAACGTTCTTGACTCCTGAACCGTCGTTATGGGTGGGTGTGAAAATATGGGTGGGATAAAGCTGGAGATGAATAAACAATTTATACTAAATAGCTTGCAATAAGACACTTTTATCTATGTGCATATTTCCACAGTAATAACAGGCAGTATATATACTGCCCATAGCTACGGTTCTCAAAATATTTGTTATATAGTGCCCATAAAGTTCTTGACTCCCGAACCGTCGTTATGGGTGGGTATGAAAATAGGGGTCGGGTAAATGTGAAGTTATATATAGAGGTGTATAACCTATCCAACGATTTTTGCAAATATTTGTTGACATCGGTTTACACCATTTGTTTGTTCAAGCAATCACTTAGACCCACTCTCACAGAACAACACATATTTTGTTTTGTACATATGTATGTATTGGCAATAATCATCTACTTATTGGTCTGGCCTAATAGATACGCACGCCTATAAATGACCAGGCCGTTTACAATTCCATATACGCCATATTGACACGTGAAACAACAGTATAAGTGCAAATGACAAGTCTAGTCAGCGGTCAGGGACACAGGAACCGTGTTCCTTGCTGGAGATGAACAAACAGTTTCTACCAAATAGCTTGCAATAAGACACTTACTTGCAAATATGCCAATTATTTATGTGCATATTTCCACAGTAATAACAGGCAGTATATATACTGCCCATAGCTACGTTTCTCAAAAGGTGTTATATACTGCCCATAAAGTTCTTGACTCCTGAACCGTCGTTATGGGTGGGTATGAAAATATGGGTCGGGTTAATCTGAAGTTATATATAGGGGTATATAACCTATACATAGCTTTTGGCACATTTTATTTGACTTCAGATAATAGGAAATATGACCGAACACAAGTTTTGCATAATTCCATTTTCACCTCAGTGCTCAGGACTAATAGCCTATATATTCATCAACCATGGTTCTATATACCCGGTATGTGATCATTAAGATATTTGAACCTGGAAATTGCGTAAATCCTAACATCTAGTGGTCCAGACAAATGCACATGGCTACGGAAAAGAGACCAGGACACACCGGGCCGACAATGGTTGTTCGGTCCGGTGTGAGAAAATTTTGCAAACTAAACAAGAAAATAGCAAAATCCTAGCATCTAGACTTGCCTCAAGCTTTCCTAGTGTTGGAAATTTAAAACCTCATACTCACCCATAGGTTGGAAAATTGTCCAATCATTTCAGTCCACAGTTTTGACCAAATATGTTTTCATAAACTAATTAGAAGTTTTTTTTTGCCCATGGGGGAGGGACCATGGTACGGACCGGTGTGTGAAAATTTTGAAATCTGAACAAGAAAATCGCAAATCCTAGCATCTAAACTAGCCTCATTCCTTCCTAGAGTTTGAAATTTCAAATTGACACCCCCGCTTAGGTTAGAAAATTTCCAACTGATGACAATTCCAATGGAAATGTTGACCAAATGTAATACAATATTGATTTCTGAAATTAACTAGCAGTTTTTGACTGGCCACGGGTAAATTTCCAACCTGACAACACCCCTAAGGTTGGAAAATTTCCAACTGATGGCCATTTCAGTCCAAACTTTTGACCGAGGTAGGAAAATATACAAATATTGGTCCAAAACAATAAATTACCCCAACAAATTCAAAATTTGAAAATCAAACTACAAGAACATTTTCAACCTATTGTTGGTGTGAAATTTCCAACTAATGTTGTGTCAGGTATGAAATTTTGACCAAAGTTGGGGGTGAGACACCACAACCTCCCCCACCCCTGTCACCACGTCCCTGTGCCAGGGACATAGGAATTGTGTTACTTGCTGGAGATGAACAAGCAATGTATACCAAATAGCTTGCAATAAGACAATTATTTATGTGCATATATCCATAGTAATAACAGGCAGTATATATATACTTCCCGTAGCAACGGTTCTCAATAGGCTTGTTATATACTGCCCGTAAAGTTCTGGACTCCTGAACCGTCGTTGTGTGGGTATGAAAATAGGGGTGGGGTAAATCTGAAGTTATATATACAGGTGTACATGTATATAACCTATACATAGCTTTTTACACTGAATTTGTTGTTGACTTCAGATAATGGGAAATATGACTGCCCGTAACCCTGTTTCAGGACAACTGCCCATAATTACGGTTAAGTCAGTATATATATATAGGAAGTTCACATCAATATGATAACATGCACCAAGTTAAAGACCCATCAAATCTTTAATGTCGTACTATAGCTTTCGGCTATACAGCCTTCGTCGGATACATGAATGAACAATCATTTGAAAATACACATTGACATACAGACAAACTTGTTTATCGCTTAACTATGACGTTAACGAACGTTACCTGCCATAATTTGGCGCCAAATGAAAAGTGGCGGGAAAACTTACAGGTGAAAGACGCTCCAAACATAGAAACTACATGTGTAGCGTTGTGAAGAAAAGTCAAATGCTTGAGTATATGGGAACTCATGTAGCTTAGAAGCTATTATAAGCTTCTTTTCATTTGGCGCCAAATTTTGTCAGGTAACTTGACTTGAAACGTATTTTATTTGTAAATAATACAAAAGGGATTGGGGCTATGGTTTTCAACTTATTAAGCCCCTCTCCCAATACAGTCGATTTAAATACAAAATGTTTACAAGATGACAGCTGAACATATTTACATGCATGATTGAGTTATTTTATGGTGATTGATGTAGTGCCTTCCTGTCAGGTAACGTTCGTTAACGTCATAGTTACGCGATAAACAAGTTTGTCTGTATATCAGAAGAATAGGAGTCTCGTTAGCCTCACATCTAAAAATAGAATCTTTGGTTCTAAAATTGGTTGTGGGTGTCTCGTTCGCCCCACTTCTAAAAATAGAATCTTTGGGTCTAAAATTGTTTGAGGGTAAAATTGTTTGAGGGTAAATTGTTTGAGGGTAAAATTGGTTGTACTAAAATATTCTCAAAACTTCCAAAATATCAAAACCCAAAACTTCCAAAATTTCAAAACCCAAAACTTCCAAAATTTCAAAACCCAAAACTTATTTTTCCAAAACAAAAAATTTCAAAACTTCCCAAATTTATTTTTTCCAAAAAATTTCAAAACTTCCAAAAAATTTCAAAACCCCAAAATTTTAAAATTTCCAAACCCTCCAAAATTATTTCTCTAAAAAAAAAGTTTAAATAAAAAATTTATAACGAGTTTTCGGTTTCTGATAATCTCGATATTAAAAAAATGTCGAATGTTAAATTATTTGCGTGTAATATCTTTCGTTATTTTTTTTTGTTCAACCAATGTTTCAATGTATTTATTAATCGATGTTTAGAAATAGCTTTATTGGACATTGTGACCATCGATATGAATGCATACATTCCAGTGTTTTATCGGACGCAGTTCATATAATTGTCATACCTGAAAATAGACACTATTACTTTTACATACATAATAAAGAGCGTTTATTCTTTACACTCTCTCTATCCCATATGACAGGTGTGTATTATCGTGAATTATTGGAAGTATTGAGACTAACGGTCGAAAATTGTAATGTGAAATTACAACCCTCCAGAATGAATTGTCATATTCGCTGTACACGCAATCACACACGCGACATTGGTGGTAACAATGTGTCTTTCACACCTTTGCTTTACCAAATGAATTATATTATTTCCCCGTTCACAGTTATATGCTATTCAGAAAACATATCGATTTAATGTCTGAACAAACGGGTTAGTATCAATTAAGGTTGATAAACTGTGTCATTCACACGATAATTAGTTAGCCAAAACATGCAAACGTCCAGGACACTCAATTATAGAAATTGCTTTGATGACATTGTTATAACAACATTACGTAATAACCACTTATCGCCCCACATTCATACTTACGCTTTGGACATTTTATCAGTTTATCACGTGATCACTAAATGTGGCAATCGGGTATCCTCCGATGCCTGCAATATATTATTTATAATAATTGGACTCATTGATCTCACGTGAATAATACTCTTAGTTGTTCCAATAAAATAGTTATCAAATTCGATCACCAATAGATTTGACTGTGGAATGTAATGACCTTTAACTTATTTATCGATCTAAAGGGACACTCATTATGAATGAATGTTAACAATACAAGCGCACGAATGAAGAGCGTTGAACATATACGAAATTACTACACGAATGAATTGAACCTTGAAATTTATATTTCACATCTTACCAACAACAACAACAACAACACCAACAACAACAACAACAACAACAACAACAACAACAACAGTCACCAAGCGACATAACATCCTGCTTTGATGATCCAATGGCCAATGTCCATGAAGATTTTATTTCCGATGCAAGTCATATTTTAGACTAACTCCTGAAAAGTTACCTATAATTCTGCTGTGGTTAAGCAGTCCATTATTTAGGGCATACCTGTATGTAGGCCTACCAGTGGATGAATAGTCTGCCGGAGAAGTACTGTGTAGACAGGTCTTGTAGGTAAGAGAGTCAGACGAGAAGTGAAGACTCGGCTATTAAAACATAGTAATGCGATAGCGAACATCAAACGAGTCTGCGCACGCATATCTGTCAAAGGATACAATGGCAGTCATTGGTCAATTTATCCCCGGTGTCAGCTCAGTACAAGGGCAGTCATTGGTCAATTTATCCCCGGTGTCAGCTCAGTACAATAGCAGTCATTGGTCAATTTATCCCCGGTGTCAGCTCAGTACACAATCGGCACGAAGCCGGAGGTCATAATTACTCTTACGAATGAAGAGCGTTGAACATATACGAAATTACTACACGAATGAACTGAAATTTATATTTCACATCTTACCAACAACAGATACAGACATAGTCATAGTGTTATATTATCTTACATGTACCCATGCTATGACATACTTAAAGGGGGATAATGCACACACGGTGTGTGGAATGTTAAAGTGACACGAGGTAAGGGACGTTATGTAATATTGGTGTGTGAATATTAAAGGAGCATTCTCGCTATACAAACCCCCCTCCCCACTTATAGATATATAACGAAGACGAGAATAACATGTTGATGAAGTTTATTGAAATTTAATCATTGTCTGAATCTTCGACCGTTAGATTTACTTCTAAGAGTTTCTTGAATTTTCTCATCGCTTCATCTGCAGCCCATTCATTATTATATCCGCGTTTGGTCAGTTTGACCATTTTCTTCATGATCGTGTTATGTATGGGTGATGTTTTCAATCGATACTGGTATTCTATTAATCGTCTATAACTTTTGAGAAACAGAACAAACTCTGTGTCGATGGTATCCTCTTTTCCCGACATGCTCTCATCTCCCGAAATGCTCTCTTCTTCTTTCACATCATTGGTGACGCGTTTCATCATACTTTTGAATGTGTCCATCTCATTGACACATCGCGCAGCTTTCTTAAGACCGAATACCGTTCTACTACCGACGACATTACCATCTTTTGAATCTGATAGCGTTCCCCGTTCATCTTCATCTGTATCTTCTCCGAAGAGAGTTGTTTTTGTCTCGGACATAGCTCCGTGTTCATCCGGGTCCTCAGTTAATTTTCGTTTTAACTTATTTTCTTGACACCAGTTTTTTACGTGTCTCTGAACATCATAATGATCTGCGAACAAAAGCCCGCATTCATTACAAGGGTACGACATGTCTTCTCGAATGTCTATACGTTTCTTCTTATTAATTTCATCGAGCTCACCAGGTGGCCGTATGTCGTTAGTATAGTCATTATGTTGACCCTGGGGCACAATATAATTATATGTTATGCCCTTCTGTTCACCAGGGAGTTCTCTGTCATCGTATTTCATCGCATTCTGTTGACCCTGGGTCTCAGTGTCTTTAGTATGTTTTTTCATCCCATTCTGTTCATCTGGGTGTTCTCTGTCTTTTTGGAGATTATATTTCATGCCATTCCATTCACCCCTATGTTGGTTCGTGTCCTCTTTTAGTACATTCTGTCGCAGACGTAATGTGTCCGGTGTTGCGGCTTTTAAATCCACCAGTAGGTAACCGTACGGTTCACTCGTCGCTTCCGAAAACTCTCGAACCATACG